>PVKS010029284.1:0-25527 GCA_004027875.1 Aplodontia rufa | reverse complement strand
TCTTCTCAGTCTCTACCTAAGTATGAGTAACTGTTCTTCCCTTCTGTACCACTGGAAAGCAATTCTGAAGGGTGGGGAGGCCCTTAGCACATGCTCCAGTTCTGTCCATAGAATACTTTCCCCTGCTGGGGCTTCCTGGGAAACTCTGGGTTTCCTGTTGCAGGCCTACTTCCATCATTGGATGTTTCCTGAGTTCTGCGAAGTTACCATACCCTCCCTCTATCTTCATCTGCCTTGTAAATGCTCTAATACCCATGATGGTGGGGGCACTGAGAGTCTCAGAGTGCAACGTGTATCTCACACCCATCAGTTAAATACCTGCAAACTCCTGCAAGGGCAACTGCTTTTTGGAGAAGTGGCCGCTGCAGATCATGACCCCGTCGAAGATGTAGGACTTCTGCTTCCCGTCAGCCTCTACCACCACATCCCACTGGCCAGAGGTTGAGAAGTCAGGGCGCCTCCTCACACTGCACACCTTTGTCTGGGGAGCAGGGATAAAGGCAGCCTCAGTTCTAGAGCACTTCTCTCATGCTCCACTGCCCCATGGAACACTGTGCTTGGCAAATAAGGGCAGTGGTGACCTCTCTGTTCACAGCTATTTTTACATTTGTAGGCACAACAACTTCCCAGAATCATTAACTCCAATTACTGAGGTGCTTAATCAAACATAGCACATTCAATTTTATTGCTATCCCGTGTATTCTACATCTAATGAAATTAATTGAAAGCTAGGCTTTGGGGATGAATTCTAAGACGGTGTTCCTGGGGGGTATAAAGTGGAAAGGAGTCCTTGATAATGCTGAAGATGAGGAGAGACATGATTTCTCTGCAGAACTCTGGAGGAGAATAAAAGCTGGAAGGGGCCTCTGCTTGCTCTGGTGGTTAAAGACTTTGCCTGCACCCATCTGTAGGGGACAATTGGGACTTTCATCCCTTACCAGGAACTTGATGTGTTTCATAAGACCAAAGTTCCTGGCATACATCCTGAGATACTCCATTATTTTGGAATGGTGCATGTAGTTGGGGTAATCGTCAGGGACAGGGTAGTCGCTGAAGACTGTCATCTCCTTGGAAGTGTTGCAGGTCAAGGATTTGTACATCCCAGCACGTCCAGAGTCAGGTATCTCCTGCAGGAAGCAAAGATACCTTGTCTGACAGAGTGGAGCACACAGCCGGGAATGTGCTGGGGTCCCAGCCCTGTGTGCTGGGTGTGTTTTCTTTGGATAATCATTGAGAAGCTCAGCATCCTGTAGCGATGCTCTTCAGTATGGAGGCCCCAGGGCTCTTCCTCATCAAAGGCATTATTAGTATAAACCCACTTACAGGGCAGACCCAAGATGACACCAGCAAGTATATCAGGACAGGAAGAAGACACTAGAAACAATGATCACCACGGGACTCTGCAGAGAAATTACCAAAGGAGAAAATCATCCCCATAAAGAGTTTGGCTTTGGAGAAGGCTCTGGAAAAAGGTTTTACCTGATTTATCAGAAAACGATTGAGCAAATGTGTAGTCTACTAAGATGTGAGGGGTAAGAGCTGAGAGGAGTTGGAGGAATGTGGGGCACACTCAAGAATGGAGGTGGCTGTTGCTCAGAGGACGTGTGTTATGTGAGGGTGAGACGCTTTCCTGTTAGGACCACTCTCAGTCCCTCCATGCATGTGGGGGCTCTGCCTGGTGCAAACCTTTCACCATACCCGACTACAGTGGTGGTCACAAGCAGCACTGTGGCTGGGGGCATTTTTTTGGCAGCTAACGCACAAAACAGAGCCCCATACAGTGTGCAAGGAAATGTGAGATCCTGGGGCCTGCAGATCTGGGTCCTTTCTCCTAGTGCACGGGAGTCAGAACGGCTACAACTTTCTGAGAGCAGCTTTCCCATTTGCATATCTGTTGGAGACTAAGCCCAACATGATGCCAGAGAAAAGAATTAGTGGTAAACAACTCTACAAAGGGCCCAGCTGGCTTGTAAAAGAATTGGTGGTAAACAACTCTAAGAGGCCCAGCTGGCTTGTAATTAGCAAACTGCCTGACTGTGTGACTAAGCTATTTGGTCGCTCATTTGTTACAATTGGTTGAATGTGTTTGTATTGTATTCCTACTGGTTGTTGTAACAGATACATACCGGGTGTACGGCGAGAGAGAGGTAGATGACATTGGTGAGAGGAGACCGTCCCATGCAGGTGGCAGAAACGAGACAGAGTAGTAGTCACTCTCAGAGAAGCAGCAGCAGCAGAGACAGAGGAGAGATCAGCAGCAGCAGGAGAAGAAAACTCTCCCATCCAGACTTAAGAGAAGAAGAAGAGCCTCGGCTGCAGAAATAGGGACTCTAAAGAGAGAAAATGTGAATAGCCTTGACTCTAAATGTAATGTTTTAAGGCCTTGCCTCTAAAAGAGAGAAGGCGGAGAAGGAAGCGCTTGGAGGCCTTTAGCCGCAGTAAAGGGAGAAATAAAGTGCTTGGAGAACTCAGGGCCAGTGGGTCTACTTCATTCCCAGTCAACCGCCGAATGAGAGCCATCCGGTTCCTGCCGGCTGGGACCAGACACATATCGACACCACACCTTCCAGGCCGTAAGGAAAGGGTTAGAAATGTAGACGTGCTTCAGACGTGCTTTGTAATGTAAGATATTTCTACTTTGCTGCGAATGCTGAAGAAAATCAATGTGTGGGTCATCAGAGTTCCAATTACTATTGGAAAGAAAGTGAGTCTCACACACAAAGATAGCATCACACTTTGTGAGGGTTTTTATGAAAGTACCTCGTATCTCCACAGTCCTCCAATGTCGTATCCTTTCTCAAAGCAGGTGGGCTCCAGTCCCTCCTCCAGGCAGCACTTAATGGCTCCTAATCCACTTATCCCAGCACCAATCACAGCAATGTTCTTCACTTGCATGGTGTCTTAAATAAAGGAGAAAATTTTCAGCTTTCCTCAAGAGAACAAGATCAAGGTTCAGGGACATGTCAGGTCCCCTTCATTGCAGCGTTGTCTTTGTCTTTTGGTGCACCTTTGCTTGCGTCTCCTAAGTTTATTTTACCTTAACTGGAATGTACATGTAATTGACCTCGGTTTCTGAACATTACACAATCACATGTTCACCCCAGTGCATGTAGAAAATATTAAAGAAATTATGATTTTAATGAATAGACGATTGTTCTTGTCAATATTACCTTATCACTGCACCAACATATCTATTTACATGATATTTACTATGTGTTTTAAATAATCTAGTTGTTATTTAAAATGTACGGGAAGATGTATGTGGGTCATATGCAAAATATGTCATTCACTTTGGGTCTTAAGCATCTGCAGAGTTTGGAGTCTGCATGGGTTCCAGGAAAAATGCCACTGCACAAACCAAGACATGATTATGTAGGTACATAGCAGATCTTTGACCATTCCATTAGAATCAGAAAAGAGCTGCCATGTTTAATCAAAACAAAACTTTTATGGATTTTTTTTATTCAGAACTTTAATTATGGAAGTATCCCATATATTTCAAACTCTATATTCATTTACCATAATAGTTATTTGTATAAAGAAGTTGGCTGTGAAATGACATGATCTCTAATCATTATGGACCTACTTATGGTGGTGAGGCAAGTGCACAGGAATGTGTGTTCGGTGTGAATAAAAACTTTTACTCTGTATATACTCTATTTTTATTCTATATCTACTCAACTACATCAATGAATTATAACTTCTCACTGGTGCAGAAACAGAAAAAGACAGAAACTTGGAACCATAGCCTCCTTGTCCCTCATTGGTCAGCAGAGGTGAAAGCTTTTGGACACACTGCTATTGTAGGTATAGTATAGAAAAGGACTCAGGAATCTTTTCCATTCTTTTATTTTCCTCTCTCACAACTAATATATGCTTGTGATTTTAATATATATATATGTATAAATATATAGAGAAAAATATAAATACATATAAATTACTGAACAAATTAAAATTTCAAAATGCACATTTTCAAAAACCAGAGATAGTTGAGTGTATATAATTTTAGACTCTGTTTTTTTTTCTCCCTCTACACCTATTTTATACCTTGAATTTGGTATTCATAGTGTGTTATTTACTCTTTCATTTAACAATTTTGTGAATATACTCCTGGAGACCCGCAGGAAATTTTGTTAGATGAATTAATGGATCTTAATGGTCACACATTTCCCATTTCTACTTTTAGTTGTGTTTGATTTTTCTACAGTTTCTGTATTATGAATAAACAACTTTTTCTCCTTTTCAAAAGCTGTTTCTGACTCCAAAGTCTTTCTCCTTCCTTATACGTGAGTCCATGGAGCTTTCGTCCATTGCTCCTACTTTGAGCACACGGCATCTCCGTTGGAGCGGCAGTGGCTCAGGGCAGAAGCCAGGGTTTCAGCAAGTGGTTTGCAATGCCACTGCACACAAGGCTTCCACATAGTCTAACTGGGGTGGTCAGTTGTGGCTTCATATTCCTGCTCAGTTTTTAGTGCACTCACTGCCTGGTTTTACATAGTCTTCCCCTTCCTTGTCCTTAGTTCCTTATGTTTCTCAGTCCTGAATTTCATATCTGTATAAAACATCGATTTAATAGATCTACATTAAATAAACCATAAGGTGAAGTAGCTGCCAGAGACAGAGGCTGTACATCACGAGGAGTTAGATTTGATTGCTCCTCCTAGGAGCACAGTGTGCACCAGAAAAGTGAAGACCAGCAACAGTTGTGGCACATGGCCAAACCCAGATCTTCTGCACATAGCTGCTATAGTTCCCAAATGCACAATTTTGATTTATTGAGTTCATGTCTCAACCTAGGAAAAACCATTTGAATTAAAGAAAAAATAACAGTCCTGCAGTGCATCGCTCCTATCTAGAGGAGCGTTTGAGAGCAGTGCTGTTGGAGTTGAGGAAGCAGGAGATGGAAGCAGGCAGAAATCTCAGAGATTGGCTTGCTCACCACTCCTTCTGCAGTCCCAAAGGCCTGTGCACTCTGCAGCTCTGCTCTTGACCTCCGTGTCCTGCAGCCTCAGGTTGTGCTGCCTGGGTGCCAAGGGCCTCTGCCCAGGAGATGTCGACTCTCCCTGCTAGACTGCTCTCTGTGGGCTCCCCCAGCCACCCTCCAAAGTCCAGAGGAGCCCAGGGCTGTGCTGTCTTCCTGGCCTCAGTCCTCTTTTATAGTCACCTAGTACCTTTTGTTCTGGGAAGCAAGCTCTAGACCTGCTCCTGGAAGGACCCACCCTTTTTCTCTTGAAATGTGTGATCATTGTAGATAGAGCTGTTTCCAAGGTACTGTTATAGTCTCCTCTGAGGGAGGTCCCCCTTGGGGCTCTCAAGCACAGGAGAAGCCCCTCTGCCAGTCTTATCAGAAAGACTGAGAATGACAATGCCTGCTGTCATCTCCACCTCCTCACCTGCTGCTTTAGTCAGGGTTTGTGTGCGCATGCACACAAATGTGGCTCATGCCATGAGCTCTTGACCTGTTTAAGATAAGAGGAGCAAAGAATTCTGTTGAAAAGCAGTTGAGCACATGTATCAGGAAATAGCTGGGAACCGGGGCATTGTGACCTAAACAGATGTTGTTTTTAAAAGCTGGCTGGGAACTTAGAAATGTTTATGCATGCCTAAGAACCATGGTGTACCCTGGGAACTTGGTTTTGCTTCTTCATGTTAGAAAAACACTCTGGGAAAATATAAGGAGGACCTGACCAAAAATAAAGAAGAAAGAAATGGAAAAAAGAAGCTTCTTTGTGTGTGTGTGTGTGTGTGTGTGTGTGTGTGTGTGTGTGTTTTCTTTAAGCATCTCCGCTGCTGAGCATTCACTGGGAATTTAAGATTGTCAGCAGACTCTGACAAGGGTTCTCAGACACAACTCTCAGCATTATCAGTGAGGATGGAGACATCAGTGTAGACACATGAGGGCAGAGGCTAGGGACAGTGGTTCCCTCTCTGAAGGAGGCCAAGGAGAGCCACAAGAGGCATCTTCAAGACTAAGACCCTGTGATGCTGGCCATGGGGTGCCATGAAGGTATGGAGACTTGAGAACAGGGAAGGTGACGGTGAACACAGCCTGAGTACACGGGAGACAGCTGGGCATGTCCTGGAGTGCTTAGGCTCAGAGCCTGGAGTTGTGATGTCCAAGGGAGAAGAGTGTCCCAGCCCTAGGAGACAGAGCCAATGGGCTGTTCTCTGCCTTTTGTTCTGTCCCTACTTCCCAGCCATTGGAAGGGGCCCGCCCACATGGAGGGTGGTCTTCCCTTTTCAGTATCATGAATCATGGGTCAGTCTTCTCTGGAAACACCATCACACACATACCTTGCTCATCTGGGTCAGTACTATCTTCCCAATCACATACCTCACCAGCAGGTTTTTCCCTTCTGCTGAATACTAATGTGCAGTTCCTTTTGAGCTCTGGAAATAACTAATGCCCTATCAGCTCTCTGGACCTTCTTAAATAGACAACTATAATTAATCAGCATAAGTCCTCCCTTCATTAGCTTGGCAGCATCTATGTTTCCTTCAACACCAAGGAAAGTCAATAAGAAGGTCATAGTTTCACCTAACATGATACAATTATCCTGCATATTGTGATGAGCACTCACCCCCTCCCAAAAGTTGATGAAAAGTCCTTGGTTGATAATTACCTTCCTCCCAGTGTCCCATCACTTAAATGTCATGATGTGCAATTAATAATAAACATTGATATAAAGTCAATAAATATATTACATGAAAAAGCAATAGATAAGGGGGAAAACGTGTATGTACACACGCACACATGTATATGTATACATTCACTAGCATTCATACCAATGTAAGGGGGAAATCATCATTAAAATTACAGTTCTGTTTTCTTAGACTGGTCACATGGTCACAGTTTGTGTTTATTACTAACTTCTTGTACAATATTTTACAATTAAATCCCTGTTTCCTAAGCAGTAATGAACTAGAGAGGCCCTGACTGCCAAAACTCTACATCCCTAACACACCCCTATTTCCCAGGGTATCTGAAGAACAAGGGATTGGGGCATGAGACTAGCTGGTATCCTTCACCAAGAGGTAGCCTTGGAGTGCTGAGGACAGCAATCATGACCAACTTGGTGTCCCAGGTGTCCCAGTCACCTGAGGTCTCTCCTGGAAGAAGACTGGGCATTGTTGTCTATGAGAAGCAAGGGGAGCCCACCTCCAAGCTCAGCCAGACTAGTCTTCCCATGTTGCAGGGATAGATGAGGCAGACACCCAAGGAAATCCAGAAAGCAGTTTTATTCAAAGCTGTGCAACTTGGCCTGGGTGACTTAGATGTCACAAATCCTGGACCCCAAGCATGAAAATTCTTGCAGTTTTATATTCAATGACAGTGGGAGATTACAAAGCATTTAATTCATTTTTTCTTCTTTTGACAAGTCAGACAGCAGTTTCACAAGTTTTTACCAAAGAGAGCAGAAATAACATCATTGGCACAGAGTTTTCTTCCCTGGGGTGAAGGCTCATCCCATAACTCAAACTCTTGTATGATAAGCACAGCACAGAGCTGTGTCTCAAGTCACAAACCCCAGCTAGCTCTGTGCAGATCCTTCAAACACCCTAGCAAAAATTTTGTTGACAGAAGCCAGTTTAGCTAGTTTAAAATTACATTGCCATCATAATTTGGGGCAGGGTCCTGCAACTCCTTCCCCGGGCTCCTTCATTCCCCATTTGCCACTTTTTAATCCTTAATCAAATAGCATCATGCTCCTGTCTTAAAACTGTATATAATGTCATAATCTTAGCTGTTGTTTGTTTCTTAACAGTGGCTTCTATTGTTGACCTGAATGATTTTATGCAGAGGGGAGCCAAGCATGAGGGCAATAAACGAATTAATAGCAAAATCCCTATTATGCCCACTAAAGGCTTAAGTCCACCAAAAGTAGAAAACCATCCTCCAAAGTGTGAGTCTGGGTTCCAATCCTTAAATCCTGTCAAGGTTTGGACCAGCACATATACCAATCTTCTAACAACTTTGGCTATATTTTTTAAATGTTTGGTCATTGTCATCTATCTGGAGACAACAGTCTTAGCTATTGAATGTCCCACAAACTCCATCTTCTTCAACCAGCAGATAATGTAGGACCAGCATTTTTGATAGATGGCTGTTCCCATCTGAGTTTATTGTGTGGCTGGAAGTTCTAAGGCTGAAGCAGTCTGATTAGTAATGATTTCTAATGAAACTTGAAATTGAGTAATGTGGTGTAGCATGTAGCTGCAGCCCCACTTGCCATCCTGTACCGAGATGACAGGACCATAGGTGGCTATTATTCTTTGGGGTGGCCATTCATCTTCATCCCAAGTTTGTTGACATCCTAAATTAAGTCCATCCCCAGTGGTCTCTCTTGCCTTGAGCCTAGGTCCTCATGTAAGGGGGTCCCAAGGTCTTTTCTTGTTTGATTCAGCAACAGGAAAAATTCAGGTCTAATAAAGCCAAAAGTATAAATTCCCCTCTAATTTGTGGGGAGGTGGGTGTATGCCTTTTTTCCATGAATTCAAAATAGCCTATGTGGAGCTTTCCAGTCAGATGATATTGGATTGGATTTTCACAGAATTTATGAATCTTAGGAATGCTTTGAAAAGAACTGACCTTTGTAGTGTCTGGGCTGGTAAAGTTGAAAAGCGTTTGCTTTTTCCAGGACATTATGCATCTGAGACCATTAAGAACATGTCCTGGCCTGTATGGATTATCTGTCCCAAACCAAGGAGGTTTGTCTGGCCACCAGGTGCCATTTAAAATAGTATTCTGTTACAAGGGGGTCTTTCCAAAAAACTGTGTTTTGTGACCCATATTTACCAATACATTCTCTTCCAAGTCTCTCTGAAGTGAGGATCCACTTCTGGGATCTCTTACCCTCTAGGTCAGTGTGGGTCTAATTTCATTGTAGCAAGGAATAAGCATTCAAACTCATTCCTATCCAAGGCATTCCTCACTGATGAGGGCTCCTCCATGCACCCAACAGTTTTTAACTCCAAGACTCTTGGTTATTCTCTCAAAAGAGATTATTTTCCAAAATGGGGCATGTTAAGGTTAGGGCTTAAACCTTATATAGTTTTTTTTGAGGTTCTAGCTTTGTTTTTATTTTTTTATTTTCCCCCTTTTACACAACGTAAAAATAGAAGAAATAATACAGGATTAAAACTGCAAAAGTAGTTAATTTGTAGAATATGTAATCACAAAAAACCCAGATAGGAAAGCAGGCTTATTTACAATGAGGAAACACATGTCAAATTAAGATAGTTGTCATGTGAAACATTTTTTAAAAATCAAAAAATACACTACAATAGGTGTGACTTTCACAGCAAAGTGAACACTTATTTAGGAATAGATAGACCACAAGGTATAGGTTTTATAGCATCAATGCAATAAATTCACAAAACTATATTACAACTAGTTAATCAGTTTAAGAATTGTTCCCAAATATGTCACATTTTGGCCCTCAAAGGTTTTTTCCTACAGATTTCAACTACTCTAAATTTCTAGTTACTGAGTTTTAAAAAATGGTAAGTTTTCCAAAGAATTACCAAATTTCTGTAGACCAAAGTTCAACTCTTACCACGTCTGCTCTTATAAAAAGCCCTTGAATTTTTCTGAGAAATATTGAGGAAAAATATTGAACACCAATATAGTCAACTATCTCCAATGCCAACCTGAAGGGGACCAAGTTAATAGTCATTATCATCAAAGAATGAGAATTTTGAGGCTTACCTTTTTCTGGTCTTTATAATCAGTAGATTATTTTCTTTTCTACTGTGATGAATTTTGACTAAACACAGGAAGATTTTTCTCTTTGTTTAGCTGGCCATGGAATAAAGGTCACAGACACATCTTAACCACTGTGAACTTTAAGTCGGATGAAATGAGCGTGCTAAGCATCCTAAAAGCAGCCTTATATAAGTCTGCTGTTAAAAAGGCTTAAGGATTTACTAACTTGAAGTAGTGCAGGGAACAAGAGCTCTAAGCCCATCAGATTCCCTGCTGGTCAAGGATCAATGTTTCCTAGAAATGGCTAAGTTCTGCACAAGGGAGAAGCCTACACATACTAGGAATTAGTTTCAGTATTTCCCACTATGGGGCATTCTTCTCCCATAGTTGAAAAAAAAGAAATAGCAGAAGAAATGAGTCTTAATTGGTCTCTTTTTCAGAAGTAGTAAACTCAGTCTCTATATTCATGAAGCCAGAGATTTTTTTTTTAAAGCAGACCGTGGAAGCAAGTAGTAGAACCAGCTTTCTATAGCCATAGATCACTACCATGCATCTAGCTATATGGCAAATACCAACTTACTTAAGGATCATCCAAAGTCACTATTAATCATACTTAAGGGTAAAGTTCACCACTGTTTTAAAGAAAGTTGTCAAAAGTAAAAATTCAATAACCCTCGATGAGAAAAATAAAGACAAGTCACACCCACTAACGAGTGGTCCATTTACGGCCAACTGATGAAAATGTTCCCAGCCACACCTGACTCCTATGCACGAAGCCTTACCTGGAAGTGTGGATTTCTATCAACTAAGGGCAGAGAGAGGCAGAGCAAGAGCAACTTCTCTAACACTTTAGTATCCAAACAGCATAGTAGAAACTTTCCCGGGGCAATGCACACTCCATTAACACAAGAATAAAGCAGCTGCATTACTCTTTTTTCTTTTTGTTTAAGAAGCTTGTTTGTCCCCCTCTTGACCATTCCAATGAACTTGGAATGATTCCATGTTGGTTTAGTCCACCAAGCAACAGTAAGAAAGGCCCTATGGTGTGGGTGAGAAACAGGCTGTGAACTTGCTGTCTAATCCAAGCAACTGCAGCAAGAGAAATGATCATGGTCATGAAGTACATTTTAGGCTTTTCTTCTTTTAGTGTAAAGAGGCCTTTCCACCAGCCCACAGCACTGTGTTGTTTTCACTAGATTGCTGCAAATTTCATGGAATCTTTGATGTTGCTCAGTGGTCCATTTATTGGAACCAAAAATTCTAGGTGCTAGAATGGGAGCAAGGTAGTCAGCCAAGCACAAAAGTATAACAAAGCAGGAAACACCGGACAGAACAGATGGGTCTAGGTAATAGGTAATCAGAAACACCAAAGAAACCAAACCCATGACGGCAGGTGGCAACCAGGCCCTCTCCCAGCGCGGGATTTTATTGGCTGTCAGCATCATTTTTCTCCATCCTTGCAGCTGCCCCTCCAGATTTGCAGTCTCTGCAGCCAGCAGGGTGGTGCTGCAATTATCTCCCTCCACCACTGTCCCAGAAGTGCAGTCTCAATGAGCACAAGCCACCCTCCTACCCGGATACCTGCACTATGACAGGAGCCCCTTATACAGTTTCCCAGCTGGGCTGGGGTGGTCAGCTTTAAACCATCTTTTATGACATCTTGTATCCATTCTGGAAGCACACAATCTAGCGGCCAGCAGTACCAAGCTCCCTTAGTAGCTGGGGACATCTCTGGGCAATCTTCTTAATCTGAGCTGTTTGCATTCTATATTGTTCCCAGTGACAAGGTCATTGAATTATAATATCCCTCTGGTGGGCAGGTTCCATGCACATGTTAATTATACCAACGTTGTAACAGATCAGTCTAATACATGGGGTTCAAGGGGGATAGTAGTGAGGCAAGCCATTACGTATGGTGACTACAGACAGCCACACTAAGTATTGCATTAACATTTTTGCCAGAATAGGTTAAACTATGTCTACTTAATATCACCAAATAAATCCTAAAAATCCTATGTAAGCATAAGAGAAAAGTGTAAATAAAATTTTGTTATGAAGAGTCCAGTCAGCAGGGGTCACTCTTCTCAGTCGTGTAGCAAAAACCAAGGCCAGAAGTATATACGTAGTTAGAAGCAGAGGACGGCAATGCGTCATCAAATAAAAACTAAAACATCAAATTGTCCACTTTTTCTGCAGGCCAGCCAATCTGCAGGTGGCTGATACAGAGCACGATGAGCAGGGTGTGCTCAAATAAGGCTATTGTCCTTCCATTCCTCGATCTTGTGTGGTGTGTTTCTCCTTCCGGATAGCTAGCTTGAGAGGGGCAGCAGAGTCTGGAGGACACTCCCAGTCCTCAGCTGCAGGCCGGATCCTGGTGTAATGAATCCAGGGACCTATTTCTGCAAACTTTACTGCAGTAGGAGTGAACAAAATAACAGTGTAAAGACCTCTCTAAAAAGGTTTCAAATGCTGGACATTTCATTTTTTAACCCAGACTGAATCTCAGGTTTAAAAGACCTGTAGTTAAGGCATCTGTAGTTAAACTTACTAGAAATCTTTCCCTGACCCATCGGTTAAGAGTCTGCAAGGTTTTTCCTAGAGCCTGAAGCTGCTCTCTCCATGTTAGTTCTCCAATTTCCCTTAAATCTCCCTGTAATCCCCTGACAAGGAGATCCCCTGAATCTCATGGGGAGAGAATCCAGTCCTCTAGCAGGTATGGATCTAATTCTTAGCAAGGCATTAGGAAGGACTTCTTCCCAATGTAAATGCATTTCCTGGCATAGTTTTCTGAATCAGGCTCTTAAGGTCCTGTTCATTCTCTCTACTTTACCAGAACTCTGTGGCCTGTAGGCAGTATGTAACTTCCATCTGATATTTAAACTCTTGGCTAATGACTGTATCACCTCTGCCACAAAAACTGGCCCACTATCTGAGCCAATGGTCATTGGGATGCAGAATCTGGGAATAATTTCCTGGAGGAGCATTCTGGCTACCTCTTGAGCTTTTTCTATATGGGTTAGAAAAGCTTCCACCCATCCAGAGGAAGAGCACACAAAAAACCCAAGAGATATTTGTAGCCCCGAGAGCACAGCAGTTCTAAATCCTCCAAAGGTGATCCTCCTGTGCCTTGAACTTCCAGTGGGAGTCCTGGTCCATGGTGTGGGTTGGTGCAGGCACAAGTCTCACACTGTGCGCAGATCACCGGGAGAGGCTGGTGACTCCTGGGTTGGTGGTGATGGCGGCTGCAAGGAGATCCATCTTCCTTATCCTCTTTTGGTCAGCCTGTGTCTCGGCTTCCTGGTATCTATTGATGACACTGTGGTGCAATTTCAATCAGCTCACT
Organism: Aplodontia rufa; assembly: GCA_004027875.1. Lineage (NCBI taxonomy): Eukaryota > Metazoa > Chordata > Mammalia > Rodentia > Aplodontiidae > Aplodontia > Aplodontia rufa. The sequence goes on along the minus strand of PVKS010029284.1, from coordinate 12,478 downwards.
GGCGTTCTTCCTAGCACAGCCTTCTAGTTTTGCAGCTTTCACTTTATTTCTCCCTGAGCCTGTCCCTCAAAGGCTGCACTGACCATTCACTGATTGTCTGTGGCCTCAGGATCAAAGGAGGTGAGAGTCCGAATGCATCATGGAGTCGCTTGGAGCGGCTGGGGCATTCATCAGGTTGCTGAAGCATGGAGGCATTTTGTTCGTATTTAGGGCTCCCTGCTCCATTCTCTAAGTCCACGCATAGAAGCCTCTTGATACCTCTTTATGCTTTGGAGGTCTTCCTCGTGGTTAGGGTTCCATCCAGTTTCTGTGTCTGGAAATTAGGCCTCAGGATAGGCATGAATGTTGCCTTCTCGCTGAGACAACAAAATGCTGCTGGGCCACTTGTCTATGTCCCTCCAGGCACCTTGGTGCTGCTGGGTCACTCGTCTTCGTCCCTCCAGCCACCTTGGTGCTGCTGGGTCACTCGTCTTCGTCCCTCCAGCCACCTCGGTACTGCTGGGTCACTCGTCTACGTCCCTCCGTGATGAACAGAGTCAGAAGGATCTAGGGGCGTCTGGTGGGTCATGGCTTGGGATTTGATTAGTGGTGGTAACAGGCTGATACATAAAATGTGCTGCCCAACTTGGACGTTTCCCTCCTGATCAAGATAAGCATGTCCTCTAGTTTCTCGTGGGGTAATGGAGAGCCTTTGTCTGCATCATAGCTCTGGTTTTGGTGTGGGGTCCAGTTTTAGCTTTGTGGTGTGGAGGAGTCTCTGGCTCCGGGGAGAACATTGGGGAGGAAGGCATGGCTGGTGATAAGAGGCTGTCATCTTATGCCTCTGGAGATGAGGGGGCTGAAGGGACAGCCTGTTGCCTGGGGCTTTGGCAAAATCGGGTAGAGGGGCACATACGGTGCGGGTTGTCTTCTGGCTCGCTGGGCAAACTGACTCCCCTTTTGTCTTTCCTTTTTTAGGTTCCTCCTGTTTAGTCCCTTTCCTTTGGGACTTGGAGGCTGTTAGAGCTTTGGCTTACGTCAGCTTGGCTTGTCCTCCCGTGCAGGCTCTCAACCAAGGGGGCTGTTTTTGAACTACCTCTGGCCAGCAATCAATATGAGGGATTTGGTCTGGGTGGCCAGGAGTTCCAGGAATAATTTCAAAGATGTCAGCAATGACCTTTCTATCCAAGGACCCTTCTGACAGCCATCCTACATCAGAAGTTGGCTACTCTAATTCACAGAGTATGAGTTTTACCCCATAGTTACCATTAAAACCACCCCTCTCTTGAGGATGAAGGTGCCCTTGGCTGTAGCGGGTCAATATAAACCCTTGACCTGGAGCCTCCACCTGGACGTTGGTTGGTGGAATTCCACCTTAGGCCAGTTTCAGGTCACCATGGAACTGTGGATCAAGACTCAACTTTCATTTCAGCCCTGTGAATCGAACCTGGAGGTTCTAACAGTTGTCTGTCTCATTCACACATTTCAATCACTTTCACACAGACATGGTCAGAACAAAATTTCTGTACTGCCCCTATCTCCAAAATGACAAAACCAAAAGGGAATCATGGTTTCCTCTCTGCTCCCTGACCCCAAACAGAGACTACTCCGGCACCTTTCTGGGTCCTTTTCAGCTCCAACACTCTTTGGAGATTACTCAGCCACCCTCAGAGGTTGATCAAGCCTCTTTTCTACCTGATTAGGCCTCAAAGGGGAAGTCAGATGGGCTACACTAGTGGACCTGGGCCCTACCTGTTCAGTCAGGCGGTGCTCCTGGTTTCCTGGTTCCTGCTCCTTGTGGGTTCTATTGTGCTCTGAGGCTGCTGCTCTGGGGGTACCAGGTGAGATGTTCCTCTGGCAGGCAAAGTTGCCTGTTGTGTGTGCTAAGGGGAAGAGTTCCTCCAACATCCCGGGGAAGCCAGGTCTCAGAGACAAGAGAGGCAGAATAGCCATCTTCACCTCCTCCGTCCCATCTGGGGTGCCAAGAAATGTTGCAGGGACAGATGAGGCAGACACCTTAGGAGCAGTTTCATTCAAAGATGTGCAGCTTGGTCTGGGGGACTTAGATGTCACAAATCCTGAACCCTAAGCATGAAAATTCTTGCAGTTTTATATTCAGTGACAGTGGGAGGTGACAAAACATGTAATTAATATTTTTCTCCTTCTGATAAGTCGGACAGGGGTTTCATAAGTTTTTGCCAAAGAGAGCAGAAATAACGTCTTCTGCACAGAGTTTTCTTCTCTGGGGTGAAGGCTCATCCCATAACTGAAACCCTTATGAGGTAAGAGCAGTGCAGAGCTCTGTTCCAGAGGAAGGAACAGACTGCAGCCAGCTCTGTGCACACCCTGCAAATGCCCTGGTGAAGGTTTTGTTGACAGAAGCCAGTTTAGCTTGTATAAAATTACATCCTCATCCTAATTTGGGGCAGAGTCCTGAAACCCTGTCCCCAGCCTCCTTCATCCAGAGGAATGCAGTGGGAGGGGGCCTGGCTCAGACAGGGCTGTCCGGAGGGAGAGCTGCCTGGCCTTGGAGGGAGAACTTTTGTTCAGCCCATGGGTCATCATCTGGCCCTTCCAGAGTTCCCCCTTTACAACAAAGTCATAGTAACATTGTTATAGACTCCAACTATCTCAAGTTCAGGAGCATAGAATTTGATCAATAGTTTTCTCAAAAATAATGTTGAGTCATTGATGTTATAAGAAAAAGCAAGAAATTCCAGGGCAGCTGCTATAATTTGCAAGTTTTAGAATGTTTGCCCATTTCGATATTTTTCTGATGAGAATTCAGGAAAGGTATTGAAATATTTTCTGAATTTTAAAGAAAAACATGTAGAAGTGTGGTTTCTGAAAAATGCTAGTGTAGTTTGCAAGCCTGTGTTCCTCAACACATGGAGCGCACACAGGCAAGCCTTGGGCTAAGCCGCTAAGGCTCTGCTGAATCTTCTGTCATGAGGTTAAACACAACAAGATAACCAAGAAAAGGAATTGATTTCTGGGCTGGTTTTTAAGGAATCTCTGGGAATCTGTGCTGGCTGCTTGGAGAAGTGATTAATAGAAAGCTGCTTGGCCCCTTTGCCTTAGGCCAAAATTCATGGAAATAAATGGAAAGGAAAGGAGAGGGCTTTCCTGGAGATGCTGACCAAACGCGAGAGGGGCTATAGCTGGGGTGGAGGCGTGAGTTTGGCCCACTGGGGAAGGAAGCCCAGGCCACAGCTCTGCCAGTGCAGTCCTGTTGCTCCTCCCTGGGTCTGGGTGTGTGGGTCCTGGCATTGCGTGGGGCCAGTCCCTTACTTCAAGAGGGACTGATGGCTGAGGGCTGTCCCAGCCTTGCAGGCTGGCATTAATTGGGAGCGTGGACATTGCTGCATTAGGGGTGAGAAATGGTGACACAGAACTTCTGGTCTTGTCATGCACTTCAAGTTTGATAAAAATAAGAAATATAGGACAAGCAGTTTCATAGGGTCCTGGCCTTAATTTTCAGAGAGTTAAGGAAGAATGAATACATGCAGTACTGGAGGTGCCACGGAGACTTCTGCCTAGCAAGCTTTGTCTCTTGCCCTCGTGGGTACAATGCCCTTAGAATTCCTGGAAAAGTAAAAGCTGGACTTGAGGCCCCACACCAAGGTCCTCTGCAGTGTCCATCTCTCTGATGAGCGACCCCTGAGGGACCCTGGCTGCCTCAGTGTCATCAGACTTCCTCATCAGGAACCCACACAGCACATCCTTTCTTCCCGTCCCTCCTGTGGCATTGGTGAGGAAAGTGCAGTTGGTCAGGCTCCCTCACCTGCAGGACCAGGAGGCAGCCAGGAAGCGTAGGAGGCATGGCACACACTCTTTTGTGACCAGGATCGCTGTCCTCCCAATTCCGAATATCAGCTGAACACGACTTCACGCTGTGCATTGTCCACCCACCCGGTATGGCATGTGGGTCTCCCCTGGCCCTGATCCCAAATCTCCAGTGGAGCAGCCTGGAGAGAGCAGTGGCTAAAGCCTCACGGCTTGCCTCCCTCTGTGACCCTCCATTTTACCCTGTTCCTCCACTTCCAGAGCGCCTGCTAAGAGTACGTTTAAAAAAAATCAAGAGATAGTCAGAAGAAAGGGACCAGGGAGTAGAAGGATGAGAGGAGCTGGGTGACGCCGGCCAAATTACACCGTTAGAGTGCCTGCATGTATGGATGTGTGCACAACTATAGTGCACCAATTTAAAGAATGGGAGAAGACCAGAAATAGTCATAAGAAAGTACATTTTCCAAAGTTTGGAGTCATAATTGGCTGCAACCCTTAAATCTCTCTAGAATTCAAAAGCAATTGAAGACTGGAACCCAGAAGACAGCTATGAGGACATGAAAACCGTGACTCTACTGTAGGTGAAGCTGGGGATGGACAGTTGCTTCCATGTACAGCCACCTTTTGCTCCTTCTGAGTCCTTGAGATGGAGCCTAGATTTAGATTTGCAATTTCCCCACCATTGACGATGGCCATCTCACACCCTAGGGACTGGTCAGGCACAGAAAGGGAGGCTTTGCCTAAGAGACCCCACCCTGCCTGGTGAGAAGATGGGCCTAGTCACGCTCCACACTTCCCAGAGGGATGAGGACTCAGGGGTACAGCCTCATCTAGTGGAGGCTGCAAGCCCTGCAGGAGGCCAGCAGGGCCTAAGCCTCCCCAGAACTCTGTTACATCTGCATCTACATCTGAATAGAAGGCTGTGGGCTGATACTGTTCAGTTAAGTATGCGTAATTTTAGTTAAATGAAGATGATATTATTGGTTGAGTCCACTTCACAGGAAAGAAATAGGTCTTGTGCATTTCCAAACCATTGGCCCTCTGAACGTCCCAAGCTGAAGATCAGACAGAGAGCAAAGCCACTGACTTCTCTAGGCTGACACCGGAGACTTGTTTTGGACGCCAAAATAGTTCAGTTTCCCTTAGCTCTCACATCTCCTTTTCTCTCCAAATAAATATCTTTTAAATGGGCAATATATATTTAAAATTTTTTTGTGCCTTGAGGGGACTAAATAGGCAAATGGCTTTGCTAGATGGTTGTTGCCTGGGAAAAAGATGGAGCAGGCCAGCTCTTCCTTCTGTGGCTACCCCTAGGTTCTGTTCCTTAATTTCTAACTGTCTTGTCATTGTAGCTTCTCACAGTGAGTTAGCACACAGTCCATTGGGTTACATTTAAGTTTACCTTAAAGCATTCAGTAGCAAGTTCAGAGATCAAAGTTCTACCAGATTAAAACTATTTTAGCCAGGCTCAATTCAGTAGAGCAAAGGGGCCTCATCAGCCATATTCAGTATAGAACAGATTCAAAATAAGTTACTAAAATTGTCTTGGCCAACAGAGTGGGTCCCCTAGAGCTCAGATCTCCTGCAGGAGAGATGAGTTTCCTTGGAGAAAGCTCCATACACCCTCCCAGGGGCACAAAGGGGCATAAGCCCCACGTGTTACCTGCTAAGGTGTAAGAAACTGCAAAATGACTACCTAAAACATTGCTCCAGGCACTTTCTGAGACTATGATCAATATTCATCGTATTATAAAAAGATTACACATAGACATTCTAAACATATGACAGCAATGAAGTTTGGTCAAAGATGGGGAGCCAATCACAATGAAAGGCTCGTGCAAGTTCATATTCATGCCTTCAAGGCTAAGCATGTCTTTTTCTTTCTTATTTTATTTTATTTTGCTTTTGTACAAGGGATTAAACCCAGGGCAACTCTGCCACTGATCTGTACTCCTAGCCCTTTTAAATTTTTATTTTTGAGATAGCATTTCACTAAAATACCCAGGCTGGCCTTGGGCTTGTGATCCTCCTGCCTCAGCCTCCCAAGTGCATAGGATTAGAGGAGCATGCCAACACTCCTAGCTAGATTGTGTGTCTTGAAGTCATTTTTGTTACATAGAATGTCTTTATCTATAAGAATAACCTGTAGAGATCTACCATCTCATTTTAACCCAGAACATGGCTATTACTCTCCTTAGCAACTAATCTGCCCTATCACTTGCTGATCTAAGCTTTCCTTCTTGTTTCGGTTACTAAAAAGTTAAAATGAAATTTAAGGCCTACATTTGGCACTTACATAAATCATTACAGAGAAGAAATTCTTTTTAAAAATAGTTTATTTTGAAATCCTTGAGTTTGCAAAAAAGCAGAAGGAATCCTACAATGCACATGTCTGGCTTTTTTTTCAGGGCTGAACACACACATCTGGCTTTTAACTTGTAACCATCAGCTATTAGAACTTTGTTCCTTTTGTGTTACTGTCCTGTACACCCCACACAAACCCCACACACTTCTTCCTGTATCTTTTGAACATGAATTTTAGCTATCACAATACTTTATTCTGTCTGGTTCTGTATACTTCTTCTAGTACAAGTGTGTTTTTCTACATAACTATCAAACCTTTGCTACACCAGATAATGCCATCATTAATGCAGTAAGACTGTCTAACCCCTGGTGCATATTAAACCACTCCTGAAACCATCAGTCCATGCTGAAACACACTTTTGGCCATCATGCCTCTCTAGTCTCCACTGATATAGAGCATTTTCCTTCTTTCTTTAGTTTACTTTTCGAGGACATTGACTTTTCTTGCATATGTTCCAGTGCATGTAGCTCTTTCTTCATTTCTCTGATTATTGCTCATGAATAAATTCAAATTAACCATTTTTGGCAAGAAAACCAGATAGGTGATGTTCCCATGCCATCATATCAGCTGTTGCAAAATTTCAGGTTAGTCTTCCATTGCTTGTGTTGTTCCATCAGTTGGTCAAGGTGTCACCAGTCAGATTTCCCACTGAAGAGATATGTTCTCTGTGCAATACTGTGGTATCTGTGGGGAGAAGTTCTGAGACCCAAGAGTGCTGTTTTGAGCCCATGCCTGGTTTAGTGTCTTCTGTACCCTTGTTTGTTTGTTGACTCCACACTTAATCACTCACTGCAACCATACTTTGTGTAAGCTTGTAAACACTTAAAGTCATTTCTGGAATAAAGTAGAAATAAGCAATGCACTTTCTAAACCTCTCCTCATGCAGGGCACCTTGGGAAATCATTATTAGAATTATTTTGTTTTGATTTAAATATGCATATGTGAGCTAGTCAGCCTAATAAACCTTTTCCCCCATATTATTAATTGGCTCTAACATGTACATAAAATTCATTGATTTCCTGTTGATAAATTCAAATCTAAATGCCCTGTTCTTTGGTTCCAGTAACATCTGTGTCCATATAAGTTTAAGGACAGATAATTTGCATGATGAGTACCAAGGAAACAGAGAAAAATGAGAGTGCAGGCACTTTTGACCCAAAGTTTTCTAGAGGAAGAGGAGGCAGAGTGTGAGAGCTTGCGTGTTCTCAGGGGCTCGAGGATCTGGGCTCTCTGTGTGAGGATGGCTGCGTGGGCGCCGGCCCACTTGCCTGGCTCCTGTAGACGGTACTGGTATGGGGTGCAGGGCCCATAGAAAACCTCCTTGGCCAGCTTGGCATCACAGAGGAGGAGAGAGAAGAGGTTGGGCTTGACTCCTAGCTCTGAAGCAATTTCATCCATGTAATCGATGTACTGCACTCTGTGTGTACCTCTGGGGTTTTCCACAAACCTGGAATAAGAAGGACACTGTTAGAAGCTCAAAGTCATGTTTCAGTCATTGTTGCCCCTGAGTTTCCAAAGGATTTTATTTCTGCTTCTTTAATAATAAATGTGTATAGTAATTGTGTCCTAGAACACAGAATAATTGGAAAGTGTTCCAGACTATTGAAAATAAAAACTACTCTGCTAAGTTATTCTTTGGTATATGTATAGAGACTGAAATAAAAGATTATTTAAAAAATATCAAAACCTTTTAACTTTGGGAGGATATTAATTATTTTTCAGGGAACACATCATAAAATGTGAATTGGCCATCTATTTAAATGATATTTCAGTCTATGTGTCAAAGCTAAAAACAAATAAATACCTGTTATAACCAACAGAAGGGTTAAACAAATTCTGATTACAAATGCATGTACAGTAAGCTATAACTTTCCCAGAAATAATCAGTTAGAAAATACAAAGAAATCCATTGATTTCAGCAAAAAATGCAAATAGCATGAATATACCTAAGTGGAGACAGCGGGTCATAGAAGACAAATGATCATTGCAAGTCTGGTTTAGTTTTACAGTCTTTGCTGTGGGTCCAGTTAGGAAATTGTGATAGGGTCACCTGATCATCTCCGGAGTTCCCCTGAGTGTGCTCTTGAGTGTAATTTATTGGAGAGTGCGCAGAGGAGCCGTTACCAAATTGAAGTGAGTGGGCATCTTCCTGAGCCACTCTTGATTGCACATTTGAAGAGTGTGTGTTTTCTGTGTTCTGAACTGAGGGGCCTTCTCATGTTGTCCTCCCACCTCTGTTCTACAGTGAGTGCAGGCTTGCTTCCTGCAGGTCCTGGTGGTCCTCAAAGTGAAGGTTGCTCCTTGCAGGGCTTGGACATGCTATGGCTACTGGAAACTGAGGGTCCAGGCCAGGCCCTCGTTACACCTGCTGTTCACCATGAGGTCACTGAGCCAGACTTATCTTAGGGCTCATGTTTAGTGCCAAGGGAAAAGGCCAATGGGACCTTGTAAACATGGTCATGATCTTTAGCCCATACAGGTTTCTTACTCTTTCGCCATCATCATTTTCCTTCTGTTGATCTCGGACATCATGTCAGTCTCTGAGGGTAATTTTTTCAGTCCTAAGAAAAAGAGAGAGAGAAAAATTTAAGGAGGGATTGGAAGACAAAGGGAGCTTTTGAGAGAATATAGTAATAATTGGGTCTTTTGAAACCCATAATTGAAGCCCTTTGTTAAAGATTCCAAGGAAGAGAATTTCCTATCACTCTCAGGAGTCAGGAGGGGAGTCAGCTTCCCTTAAGAGAAGCAGGCTTCTGAGGTGCACTCAGTCGAAGCACACAATGGCTATACTGGAATACTGAGAATTCCCCTAACACATTGACTTTGACACGTGATATTTGTGCAGATTTTTGAATTAAAGTGTGAGGTTTGGATCCATGTATGTGTGGGGTAATCAGCTCGGGGAATTTAGGACACCATAACCTTCATCTTTTATCATTTCCTTAAGGTGGATCCATTCAGATCTCTCTACTACTTTGATATTTATAATGTGTATTGTCAACCTCACTTTCCTACCATGCTATAGAGCACCCAGACGTGTTCCTCTTACCCCGGTGCAGAACAACCACTTGTGTTATGAATTGAAAAATATTGGGGGATTAAACTATTGCCTGTGATAATATGAAGGAGACATTATGTTTAGTACACTCATGGCTCTAGTGGAAGAGACCAGAAAAATAAAATATTCATATAATCTGTTGGTTACTGTTGGTTAAAACTGATAAGAAATTAAAAAAAAGATGAGCTTAGAAAGAATTTTCTTGTGAACAATAGTAGAAGGTAAATGAGAGAGCCCCCAGACTGAAATGTCGAAAACTGAGATGCTTCTTACTTCTGATTGGAGAGAAGAAACCAGTTCAGCATGGAGTAATGAGGGCGCGTGGACGCCAGTCTCGCAGGAAGGGCTCGAGCAACTGGAAAGGGGAGAGAAAGAAGAGAGTCTCAGGCCGCAGCAGGGCCGACTCAGCGGTCCTCTGTCCCATGGCACTACTCCGGCCTTTGCGTCTCCCGTAGCCACAGAGCCTCCAGCGTGTGTTTCCGCCCCGCAAGCTAGCCAGTAGCTTTCCAATCAACCTCTGATTATCAATCAGAGAAGGGAAGTCAAAGTCAGTTACCTGCCTGAAAATCAGACACAAAGACATTCTCCGAAAGGTGCTTTAGAAACGGTGCATGGGCAAGTGGTCAGGAACAGAACTGAGATTTGAAGGTGGGGATAATCAGGGTCACTGAAGGCTTTGGAAGGCGCAGTCAGAGATATGGGGCCCAGATCAGGCCACAGGGAAGCCAAGGATGTGCTCTGAGCTGGAGCCTTAAAAACATAATGGTCTAATTTTGAAAGGGCAATCTTGGCATGTTAGGGGCTGGAATGGAGGAAACAAATTTTAGAATTCATTCAGCCATCCAGGAAACAGTTATCATGTGCCACTGTGCGCCAGGCGTTACTCCAGACCCTGGGGATGAACACCGCCATGATGGCAGTTACACCCAACTGCAGTGATCCAAGTCGGAGCGTGCTGGGCACAGGGAACAGGGGTGACAGGATGTGTCATGTGACATATCTTGGGGGTCCACAAAGGGGATGGAGACAGAGCAGACATGGCTGATGATCAGTGAACTCAAGGGCAGGTCTCAATAAGGGGAAGGAGGTTGAGATGAGGCATAGAGAGTAGACAGCTACGTTAGTGAGGAATTCTGCAATTTAAGATCTCCCAGGTGAAGGGGTTATGGATGAGGGTACAATCCATGGTAGAAAGTTAATAAATAAAGTGTGAGTGACCGATGACAGGAAGGTCCCAACCTGAGACAGCCCATGGCATGAGAGAAGTGGAAGTCATGGTGTAGGAGGGCCAGGCCTGGTGCTCTGGATGACGTCAGAGCTGCTGGGGTGGCAGGAAAATCAGAGGTGACAGCACCCGGGGAGCCGGAAGGCTGACACAGCTCGCAGGGCTCCAGGCAAGGGGACAGGACTGGAGAGGGAGCCCTTGCCTGACAGGGATCTTGCCAGGCGTGCAGCCGTCTGGGAAGGGAGGAGGAGTTTGAAGACCCTGTGTAGGCTGTGTGCACTGGAAGCCATGGAAGGTGTGTTCTCCTGGGGATGGCTCACTCAGTGGCAAGGGGACAGGTGGATCCCTGGGACTCGCTCACACTTGAGGACCAGGTAGAGAGGCTGAGCAAGCGTGTGTGGTCCTGAAGAGTCCCCGGCACCAGTGCTGCTCAGTGCCATGCATTGACTGACACCTACTTCCTTGCCTCTTCCTGAGCACAGAGGAAGACTGTGCTGCCTGAGTTTCCTTTCGCAGTTGAACAGACAACACGCTGGTGGACTAGATTTGCACATGTGTGGAAGGGACCCAAGCACTGAAGTCCTGGCTATAAAAACCCCTTGGGTTATGTACCTCTCTTCCCCTTCCAGCCAGTCATGGAAGACGGGGTTAACACAAGTGTCACCAACAGGAAGAAGAAGCCTGAGTCCTCGGATCATCTCAAACCAAGCTAATAAGAAGAGCATCTTGAACCACATTGAACTGTAAGGAAAGTAAGGCTTTGCTCTCGGGCCGCTGAGATTTGGAGTCCTCTGGTCTGAATCCTACCCTAATCAGCGTAGCACTGTGGATGCCGTGAACGTGTCACTTTGGCCTGTTCCTCGGACTCCATGTCTGCTCCTAGGCTCCACTTGAGCTGTGGGCACCCCTGGTTGCACATAAAAGTAACCTGGGGAACTGACAACGGGGCCTCACACCCGGGAGTCTGACTCAGGTTTTCTGGGAAGCAACCAAGGAGCGATCTTTTCCAGTAAGTAATCGCGCTGATTCAAGTGTGCAGGCAGGGTGAGAATCGAGGCCTTGGAAGCCAGAAGGGAGCTGAAGATCAGCCAGCACGTGGCCTGGCTTGCCCAGGCTGTCCTGCCTCCGTCCGACTTCTTCCTCACCAGCCGCAATGCTTTTCTCTTCTTTGCATCTGTGGTTTCCCAGTGCAGCATCAGGAGACCCCTGTGGCAACTGCAGTTCTCCATCACCCTGTCTTCTACTCAGGTGGAGCTGCAGCGGGCAGCCAGAGGGCCCCAGCCTCTCTTGGGTTTCTCTGGTTGAGGTGCTCTGGAGTCCAGGCTCCTGGGAGCTCTGCGCCCCGCATTTCGGGAAGGGTGTGGAGCACGGCTCATGGGAGCGTCCGTTTCCTTCCTCTGCCCACCTTCACGTCAGGAAGCACGTGCTGCTTCTCGTGGACCTGGACTGTGACTTCCGAGGCATGCCAGCACTCAGCAGTTTTCTCTGTGGCCACTCTCTCACTTTTTAATTGTGAATTGCCAAAACAAGATATAAATAAAAGTGAGCATGCACACTGATACCATAGAATATTGACCTCCCAGAGATGTCCGTGACCCTCCTCAGAAGTGAAGGGACTTTGCAGGTAGGATTAGGTTGTGGATCTCGAGATGGGCCATGACTCCGGTTTATCCAGATGGGCTCAGCCTAATCACAGGGTCCTTATAGGACAGAAGCCAAAGGATCAAGTCAGGGAAGTGGGGAGGGTGGAGCCGAGGGCTGATGGAAGAGGTGGTGTCCACACCCTGGAGAATCAGGGCTCGGATTCTCCCCTGGAACCCCCAGAAGGAGCACAGTCTTGATGGCATCTTGGTTTCATGCCCATGAAGGTGATTTCAGATTCCTGCCTCTAGAAGCGTGAGATAAAGACTTCACGTTGCTTGGGCCCATGGGGTTTGTGGCGGCTTATTACAACAGTGATAGCCATCAATGGCATGAGGGTTGCGGCCCCCATGCAGGGTCAAGAAACCCAGAGTCGATTTGTGCTCCTGGCAGGGCTCGGCCCGTTTTCACGAGGCCCAGAACA
>PVKS010029283.1:0-25622 GCA_004027875.1 Aplodontia rufa | reverse complement strand
AGTTAAATCCAGATAAAATGTAATGCTTTACAATCTAATACTTTTTTAGAGTTATAATGGGAAGGGGAAGGGAGGGATAAGGGAGGGTAATTGGGGGGGCACTCCTGGGGATAATTGCAATATCCAGAATATATACACAATTTATACACATTTTATATTATTTTGTTAAAATCTTGTAAGGTTGTTCAAAAATAAAAAATTTAAAAAAAATGCATGTTTGGAGTTCATAAACAAATGAGATTGCTGAGCACTACCTTACTGAAAAGGCTGCCAATGAAGCTTCTTTTTTATTAAGGAGTTATTCTGCAATCATAAAAACACTTATAAGGTAGCAACACATATGCATTTGGTCCTAAACCAGCTACCCACACATCACCCATACCCCAGTTTCTTAATTCTTCTATATTTTGCCCCTACAACCAATATAAATGTTTAGATTGTGAATTGTTCAGAAATGATGATTGCATAGGTATTATTGGATTCTCAAGGGGGTAAAGAGTATGCTACACTGTCGATAGTTTCCCTAGATTCCTCTTTATCTTCCCTCCCTTTCCCCTTCCTTCTGCCTCTCACATCAAATTTTCAACTCCAGCTCTGCAAATGACAGAGAAGACATACTTGGTTAAATCCTATTCCAGGTGCTAAGTTAGCAGTGAATAAGAGATCAGTTCTATCCTTCTAGAGCTCACTCTTGGAAGACAAAATAAAATAACACATGCTCCCAAGCAATGACGTGACTCAAAACCAGGAGAAGAATTACTTTTAAAAAACCTTAGCAATGGGCTGGAGCAGTGGCTTGGGGGTTACAGTGCTTGCTTGGCACATACAAGATCCTGGTTCAAACCCCAGCACCATGTACACAACGAAGTTTCAGAGCAATGAAAGACACATGAAAAACTAAATAAAAATTGATTGTCTCTTTCTTTCGCTCATTGTCCCTCTTAAAAAAAAAAAACACTTAGCAATAACACTGTTCATGGAACTATGAAACATATTTAAGTCAGCAAATGTAACTAAGCTCAAATAAAGAAAACCATAAACATAAGGAGACGAGATGATACAAGATTAAAATGGAACTTCTAGGTTTAAAAAATAACATCAGAAATGAAAACTTTACTGGATAACAATAACAATTTTACTCTGCAAAACTAAAGTTCAGTGAACTTAAAATTATAGCACTAAAATGCATCACAAAAAAAGTACAGAAAAGGAAAAAATGGAAAAAAAGAGTCTCAGTAAATTGTAGGAAATTGTTAATATGAAGAATGTTCAAAGATATGGAAAATAACATTTAAAGAAATGACTAAAAGTTTTCCCAAATTTGATGAAAACTTTCAACCATCAGATTTGAAAGGATGGATAAACCTCATCTAGAATAAAAACAAAGACTATACCAATACGCAGAATCAAATTACTGAAATTCAACGATAATAAGGTAATCCTAAAAGCAGCCAAGAAAAAAACAGACAGTTTATACTTTCCCAGAAGAGCAAAACAAATCAATGACTCCTCATTAGAAGCTATGCAATATGAGTAACAATGAAATTACATCTTTAAAGAAATTTAGAAATTTCAGAAAACTCTAATTTTCCCTAAATAATAGATCTAAAGAATGATCATGTAAGCTGCCAAACATCAAAAAACAAACTACTTCCATTATTTGTCTGATTAGAGTACACAAAACCTAATGCATACAAAGCATAAAAAATGTAGAACAGGTTTAACTCTTGATGCAAAATAAATCTATAGGAAATACAGGGGATGAGCTGAGCACAGTGGTGCATGCCTATAATCCCAGCGACTTGAGAGACTGAGACAGGAGGATTGCGAGTTCAAAGCCAGCCTCAGCAACTTAGTGAATCCCTCATCAACTTAAAGAGACCCTGTCCCAAAATAAAATATAAAATGGGCCAGGGATGTGGCTCAGAGATTGAGAAACCCTGAGTTCAATCCTTGGTCAAAAAAAAAGAAGAAGAAGAAAGGAAGCAAGGAAAAGAAAAGAAATAAAGCTGACAAAGAAAAAGCAAATTAAATAAAATCAAGTGATTGCAAAATTTGTAAAATATGAGGCAAACACTGCAGAACAACAACACAGTTCCCAATAATTAATTAAAACATTTTTACTAAATATTTTAAGACATGAGTATATCAGAGATCCATACTGAAGTATCTATAGTATCTTCTAATTTGTTTGAGAAAGAGGTGATGGGTATACATAGGTATCAATGAAGCATAGTGGTCATTAATTGATTTTTTCTATAGCTTTAAGGGTTTTATTTATACATTAATGCAATTTTTAAAGAATTAAGAAAATTAAACTAAAAATGAAACATTTTTACCAGTTTATGGAATAAAACTCATATTCTCTGCATGTATAGATATGCTACCTGTAGTGATATAAAAAAATTTTTTTTTAAAGAGAGAGGGACATTGAGACAGAAAAAGAGAGAAACAACTTTATTTAGTTTTTCACATGGCCTTAGTTGCTCCAACACTCAGTTGTGTACAGGTTTGAACTCGGGTCCTCGTGCTTGCCAGTCAAGCACCGAAGCCGCTGAGCCACCGCTCCAGCCCCGTGATATAAAATTTAAGTGGAGAAGAGGGAATAAAAATATAAAAAAAATTATGTGATACTAATTTAATGTTTTAATGTAAAAAGTTATTTTTATACAAATATGAATGAGAGGATAAAAGACAGGGAGAAAAACAAACATTTGGAATTATTTCTTTTTTTAAAGGAGGACAGTGATGGAGAAAAGAGAGAGGGAGAGACTGAACCAATTTTATTTAGTTTTTCATGTGGCTGTCATTGTTCAGACACTTTGTTGTATACATAGTGCTGAGGTTTGAACCCACATGCTCATGCATGCTGGGCAAGTGCCTTAACCACTGAGCCACAGCTCCAGCCTCAATTGGAATTATTTCTAAGCAGTGAAATTATGAATGATATTAACTTCAATACAATTTTCTGTGTTTTCCAGGTTTTCACATAGTATATTATTATAATCAGGAAAACTGTAAATTATTTAAAATGGAAACCAAAATTAATGCATCCAAAAATGCATTTAGGACATAGAATATTAAGTTTGCTTTCACTGTAGAGCTCCTGAAGGAATACAAGCCAGACCAGTGAGTCAAGATACCAATTTACCTGCTACTCTGTCTTCCCAGGCACATTTGATCCTTTCCCTTTTGGTTTTCCAAAAGCATATAGCATGTGTCTCTTTTTAGCACCCATCTATCGCTCTATACCGTTGCTTGTTTAACAGCCTCTCACCCTTCTCCTGCTTAAATATGCATCTTTGAAGACCCAAGACCACTTCCTATTCACCTCTGTATCAAAGCACTTGAGTCACAGCAGATGTTCAAGAAACATATGTCAGATGCAGGAGGCCTAAATGAGCTTTCAAAGACAGTGTGAAATTAACTACAAAAAAAAAAGAAGCAGGGGGAAGATGGAGAATCTTCTTATACTAGAAGATTCTTTGATAAGATCTATTCATCAATTGTTTAACCATTTACATAAATATTTGGTAAGCTTCCATCTTGTGTTAGGCAGTTGAATAATTTTTTTTAAATCAGATTATCAATCTTTGAGGTGATTAGAATCAGATAAGGGAGAAAAGAGAATCAAATAACCATAATAGAATAGACATTTGGGCTCCTTCTACCAAAAGTTCATCATGAAAAAAATAAAGAATATTCACACCCTACAGCAAAGTTCCATGGAGAAGACAGCATTAGCACTGTCTTGAAAACCAGTTGAAAAAATAAATGTGGATAGAGAATACCATATGCCAAAGATATATATGTAGTTTGACACCATGAATAAAAATCAGAAAGCCAGAAATTGATCTTATGGAACCAAGAGGATGATGATTATTATATTTAGTCATTACAATTCAACAGCTGACTAGATACCCCTGAATTATTCTGGGAAATATTTATTAAAAGATCCTGGACACCAGGCACTATGTCTACCACCATCTGACTTTTGTTCACCTATCTACCTCAAATTTTCTTTTCCCCACAACACAAGAAATGTCTTCTACATATTTTCTCCTTCTTCTCTCCATCATCCTCCTTTCAATCCCATCCAAAGCTCACTGCTATAGAAATCGATTTTGGGGGCAAATTAACACCTTCTGGTACTCTGTCCATCCTCTGGATCTCTGTTCCCCACCATTATCCCTGCTTTGGTCACATCCAAACCCCATGTGTCACTCTTCTGTCTTACACAATCCCAGTCCTTGCCTTCAAAGAACTTATTGGAAAGCTCACCAATTTGGAAAGAATGAAGAGAAAGAGGGGAAGAAAAAGGAAGATGTAAAGAAAAAAAGCATTTCACAAAATACATTGTTGTACCTGTACACCATCATCACAGTAAGTAGAGCTGAGAAGTCTTGTAGTTTACACCATTTGGGTCTCCATCCACCAAACTCTCTCACCAGATCTGTCTGCTGTTAAAATTGTTCCTCTGGACTGTGAAATCATTATGGATTTTTAACTGATGGATTAGAGATCACTTGTGAAACATTCATCCCTAATCACAAATAGGGATGGTGCTCTTGGTTTGCATCTAATTGTGGATGGTGAAAACTGTGGATTTTGTAAAAATGGGCAGGGGGTGACATGGAGAGGTGCCTCAGTGGTAGAGCCCTTCCTTGCCTGGCATATGCGAGGACCTGGTTTTGATCCCCAGCACCACACATACAACTAACTGGAGGAAAAACAAACCCCAGATGAAAAAATTTTAAAAAAAATTAAGTCTCTCTTTTAAAAAAGAAAGAAAACAAAAAAGGTTAGGGGAGGACAGGCATCTGTAAGCCACCCATCACAAATAGAAATCTTTCACAATTCTCACTCATGACCCTTTTCAGCAGACATAGGAAAAATGTTCTCCACGGTAATTAGGTCATTGACAGGAATTACTTTCTACAGAAAAGTACCATAGTGGCATTTTTTTTTTTCCTTTTCACAAAGGGAGCCAGAATATCTGCCTATTTTTTCCCCTGTCTCATTTTTTTCCTAAACTATTTACATGTCCACCAGTGTCAGATTATTTTCCTGCTGTTATATTTGGCTACCTTCACGTTGTTGTCTTAATAAATCAGACTTATCTGAAGGGTCCCCACATGTGGCCAGGAAGGCGAACCTGGTTTTTTTTTTTTTTTTTTTTTAATAAGCAAACACTTGCCAATCATTTAGATATCTTTGTATTTCTGGAGCTAAGGAGATATTCCCATCGCCTCACAATGTCCCCTATTAGTTCTCTCTAGTTCTATTAAAACCTTTTCTCTTTCATTAAAATAAAAAGCTTCTGAAAAACTACGGTTACAGATTTTCTGCAACCCACAATTTATGGCTGCTACTTGCAACCTTCAAAAGCTTTTAAAAATAGTATTGGCTCTATTATTCCATATTATGGTAATTGTAGTAAAGATTTAAGAGGCACTTTAAGACTTTTTAGCTTTACAGTATATTTCTGTTCCAATTTCTTGCTTAGGCATTTGGGAAAGAAGCCTTATTTAAAAGCTTTACCCTCTGCCCCCTGATATACAGCTTCCCTCTTAACTACAGTAGCTAGACCTCATAGCACAATTAGGGGAGCTAGGTCTCCAATTAGAGCTCAGCAAAACATGGGGCAGTACACATCTTTCCAGAAGCCCATTCCATTTATGTGCACCTGACAATAATCAAAATTGTTCTCATGTGCCAAGTCCCTTTGACCCTTTGTTATGCTTCACCGTCCCTTGTTAACTCCCCACCCCTCCTTGGCTCCCATCGGAAATCAGCACAGATAATCACAAGATTAAATAACTCCAATGCCACTGCGTAAACATTCAAGGCCATTAATATAACCAATGCCCAAAGGGCCACAGGGATTTATGTAGTATTGAAATTAAACTGACCTCACTCTCTCTTCAACATAGATCTGTACTTTGTAGTTAACCTGTGTTAACTTCTCATGTTGCCCAGTCTAGGATGGTTACATTCAAAAAATAAAAACAGCTAATAGAATTTCCACTACTGTGAGCATGCACAAAATCCCAACCTCAAGGTTGCCCCAGCGTTGTCCTTTGTATTCAATGCACTAAGCAGAATGAACATTTTAAACACAATTCCCTCCACACACCATATTGCTAAAGCATTTTTCTTGGGCACACACACCATATGGAAAAATCACACATTTGCTGCTCCTTCCCTTCTCTCCTTTAGGAATTCAGTAGCATCTGGACAGCAGAAATCTGTAACAGTCCCTGACCCTGCAAAGGACAGAGCCAAGCCCCAGACTTTCCTTGTTCTGATTACAGCCCTCCTACTGCAAAGCCACAATCTTTTATTGTGTCAACAGATATCAGCTGGGGAGCTTTTCACTTGAACTTCCTGAGTGCATTTTGCCCAACTCTTAGCTCTCTTCCAAAGCAAAGGAGAGCTCTGTTCCATTCATGCCCACAGTAAATAATTCTAAGTGTTTCGGCTTTGTTTTGCTGTGCTCTGAGTTTCCATGTAAATTTCAGAATGGTAAACACACAAAGATTCCTGCCCACTGGTATTTTATGATTTTAATTTGCTCAAAAGCTCTGAATTTCATTATATTTTCCCATTTGGTGCATGGGATTTTTACAGTTAACAGATGTTCACTTAATAGAGCCTCCTAGTGAGCAAATCAGTTTTTTCCCTCTGGTATTCATGTAACTTTCTAGTCCTGCAGTAGCTGTTTCTGGTGCCTGCCAAGTTATCTGGCAGTGGAAGCTCAAATCAAAAAGTACAACAGCTCTTTGTGAATGTATATTCTCCCTCCTTCAGTCCCGCTCATTCCAACTTAACTCCTTCCTCATTAACACCACGCAAGAAAGCCCGCAGGGAAAGCACCAGCTTCAGAAGCTACACGGTTTCACTCGCAGATGAAAAGACATTCTGCACCCAATAAATATACTCTTAGCCTCCAGCCACTGCAAATGCCAATTTTTTTCAGAGCATCCAAAATACTAATGGAAGAGTTTTCCAAACAACTGTCCTAGGCCAATCTCTAACTAATGAGCTGTTTGGAGTGTTTTGCTGAAATATATCTCAGAACATTAAGCCAAGTCATAAAACAGAAGCAAGGTTCCTGTCCCAGAAATTCTGACTTGTCTGCTTACAGTCTCTTATCTCTCTAGCAAAGGGTGTGGAGGTGACTGCACAGGTGATATCGTGGGTCCACTTCAGGCTACTAATATCACCTACAAGTTTTAGCAGCCAGTGTCCCACCAATATTCCCATTTGAAGCAGGGTACAAAGAAATCATTCTCTCAAGAGGCCAGTTGGACCCCAAATTATGTAATATATAGCTCAGGTAGAGGGCAAGTTTCTTTAAAAATAAGTGGAAGATTCCAGCTTGCCAGAAGCCCTCATTAGTATCTCTTGGTAGAATTCCTAACACTGGACTTATGACAAGATAGTAAAAAGGGGTTAGGGAAGAAATTAGAAATATTATCAAATTGCATTCCCTTTTTTCCCCTGATAAAGACTCCTGAATATCTACAACAACCTTGGTCCTGTTTGATCCCTATCACAAGCTGTCTTTCTAACATGATCTTTTCTGATTGCTTTATTTGGAATTTTCATACCTTAACCAGCTGTCCAGGCTAGCTGTGGCATCTGTGACCTCGTTAATCACTCCTGCTACTTAGCCAAATGCTCCCCCATCATGAATTTCTCCCTGATTTCCATGTTTACCTCAACTGAATTAACATGTTTTCTCTCAAAGATAAGAAATATTTGCTAAATACTATTTAATATATAGGTAAGATGGGGCCATTAGAACCTAAGGAATCCACCTAGTTTTTTTTTATTAGAAGTATATAGAGATACAGGATACAGTTGAGGGGGAAACATTATCAAAACAGTAGCAATCAATGTATATAAACTTTGTTATCCAGGGGTAATGCCAAAGCATAGATGAACCATCATGGGTTTCACCTGTTGCCGTTTCCCCCAGAAGAACTCATGTGTTAAATGGGTAGTTCGTGGAGGAATGACATCGGCTTCTGGGATGGTTCCCCCATCTTCCCAATCACCAGACTCCTATGAATTCTTCATATACTCTCCCCCCTCCTGCCATCTTGAAGTCCCACCTAGTTTCTTATAGGTGACACACTCAGAACCAGAAACCCAAGGGCTCAGACTCTCACCCGAAGTACTTTCTACTCCCAGTTACAACCTAACTTTATCATAATTCTTTAACTTTTTCTCTTCCACACTATCCCTGTACCCCTAAGCATTTTGAGGTTTGTTGAATTCCTTTTATATGCTAAATGCATTAAATGCATTTTTTCAGTTAATCCTAGCATTGCTGAAAGGTAGGTTCATCGGTCACACTCCCATTAGAAAGTCAGAAATTCGTCAAGATGTTTCAAACACTGGGTATTTGGTGTAGGCAATTGGTTTCCCAGATTATGGGAGAGTTGAGAAGCATAACAGGAAAGTTAAGTCCACCCAGAATGGAACAAAACTTGGTGCTACCTCAGAGCTGGAGAAACCAGGGAGGAGACGCTGGTCCGGAGACGCTCGTCCAGGCTGTGAGTCAACAGTGAGGGAAGCTGGAACCGCAGCCAACTTGTGCAGAGGAAGCTGGAACAGCGGGTGAGACAGAGCGGCTGAGAGAGAGGGAGAAATGCAGCAATGTATGTCTTCCTGCAAACCTCCACCTCCCACCAGTGCTCTCCGTGGGTACAATGAGCCACAAGCCAGCTGGGAAGCGAGCTTGCAGGTGTTGATCCTCACTGAGATTCAATACAGGCTGGGGAAGAGAGACTCTGAGAACAAATGGGAAATTATCCCAAGTACCCTCAGCTCCATTTACCAATTCAGGAAACTTAGGCTGAGACTTAATATACTTACCCAAATATGTGTAATAGGTGACCCAGTCTGTGTTCCAACTCCAACACTGAGCAGTTGATTCCACTGCCCATACTCCTCAATGCCCCTCTTCCCCCTCACAGGTGAATACCCAGGAGACGCTTAATGACCAAGGAGCTGGATGAAATGCCCCAATAAGTAGCCTGGTTCTGTTCACATGTGATGGCCACCCCATGAGCCTCCAGAGGTTGTTGATTGTCAGTGTAGGAAAAATCCCATTCATTCCCCCGTCTTTTGGAAAGGAGATGCATTATGTATTTTCCAGATCTCGAAGGATCACAGAGGATGGTTTGGACTCAATACTGGTAAAGGCTTCATGACTTAATTTAATATGGGACACAGTTGTGTTTATAATCAAGGCCTTTAGCATTAGATTCAGCTGAACACAAACCACAGTTTTGCCTCTCACAAGTTGCATCACCAGGGGCAGTGAAGGAACCTCTCTGAGCATCTGTTTCCCTGTGGGTAGGATAAAAAAGCAGGATCTAAAAATAAAATACTTGGGAATTTGTCTAACAAGGGAAATCAAAGACTTCTACAATGAAAATTATCAAACACTGAATAAGAAAATTTACCTGAGAAGATGGAAAGACATTCCATGTTCTTCATTAGGCAGAATTAATATAATTAAAATGGTCATTCTGCCAAAAGCACTGTACAGATTCAACACAATCCCCATCAAGATACCAATGTCATTCTTTCACAAATATCAAAAAAGCAAGTCTCAAATTCATTTGGAATAACAAGAAACCCAGAATAGCCAAAACATTACTCAGCAAGAAA
Organism: Aplodontia rufa; assembly: GCA_004027875.1. Lineage (NCBI taxonomy): Eukaryota > Metazoa > Chordata > Mammalia > Rodentia > Aplodontiidae > Aplodontia > Aplodontia rufa. The sequence continues at coordinate 15,935 of PVKS010029283.1, read as the reverse complement.
GATCAAACAAGTGGTTTTGCAATACCAGATCTGAAATTATACTATAGAGCTGTAGTAACAAAAACAGAATGATACTGGTATTAAAATAGGAATGAAGACCAATGGACTAGAATAGAGGACTCTGACACAAACCCACAAATTTTTAAACATCTGATATTTGACAAAGGGGGTCAAAATATAACATGGAGGAGAGACGGCCTATTCATCAAATGGTGCTGAACACACTGAACAGCCACTTGCAGAAAGTTGAAATTAGATCCTTATCTCTCACCCTGCACAAAAATCAAATTGAAGTGGACCAAGGACCTAGGAACTAAAACAGCTACCATACAACTGCTAGATGAAAAATTAAGACCAACACTCCAGCCTATGGGAGTAAGCAATGACTTTCTCCACAAGACTCCCAAAGCAAAAGAATTAAAGCCAAGAATTAATGAGTGGGATGCCATTAAACTAAAAAGCTTTTGCTCAACCAAAGAATTGGTCAAAACTATCAAGAGAGAACCTACAGAATGGGAGATGATTATGGCCTGTGATTCCTCCGACAGGGGACTATATCCAAAATTCACGAAGAACTCAAAAAAATTAAAATCCAAAATAAAAACAACTCAGTCAATAAATGGTCCAGAAAGCTAAACAGAAACTTCTCAACAAAGGAAATTGAGAAAGCCAGTGAATACATGAGAAAGTGTTCTAAATCACTAGTAATTAGAGAAACACAAATCAAAACTACTTTAAGGGGGCTGGAGTGGTGGCTTGGCAGTTACAGTGTTTGCCTGGCACGTGGGAGGACGCAGGTTGGAACCCCAGCACCATGTAAACAATGAAGGGTCAGAGCAATGAGAGCCACATGAAAAACCACATAAAATTGATTCTCTCTCTCTCTCTCTCTGTCCCTCTCAAAAAATAAAAACAAACAAACAAACAAAAAAAGCCTACATTAAGATTTCATCTCACTCCAGTCAGATTGGCAAAGATTAAGAATATAAACAATAACAGATGTGGGAGGGGTTGTGGGGAGACAGAAACACTAGCACCTTTTTGGTGGAACTGCAGACTAGTATAGTCGCTCTGGAAAGCAGTGTGGAGACTCCTCAAAAAATTTGGGATGGATCCACTGTACAACCCAGCTATCCCCCTTCTGGATCTTTTCCCAGAAGAGCTAGAATCAGTACATTACAGTGACACAGCAAAATGGATGTTCATCGCAGCTCAATTTATAACAGCTAAATTATGGAATCAACCCAGATGCCCATCACTGGATCCAAAAGCTGTGGTACATATATACAATGGAGTTCTACTCAGCTATCAGAAACAATGATATTATGGCATTTAAAGATAAACAGATGGCACTCGAAGAAATTTTGCTGAGGGAAATTCGTCAAACCCAAATATTTTCCCTCATTTGTGAAGGCTGGAGCAAAGCCTAAGCTTGGGTGAATACTGAAGCTCATGTACTAGTCTCACCAAAGTCGAAGCAACACAGAATCTAGGGGAATCACAGATGTGTAGCATAGTGGAAGAGGAGGGATGGAGGGCAGAAGGAGTGATCTATGGGATGAATAATGTAGCATACTCTTTACTCCCCTGAGAAGCCAAATAATACTTATCAATCATTTATTTCTGGAAAATGAGAGAAAGAGAGAGAGAGATTTATATCTGTTATGGGGTGGAAAAATATAGGAGATTCAAGAGATGGATGTGGGTGATGCGGGAGTGATTCTGGATTAGAGATATACCATATTGTTACTATGTATGCATCTATGATTGTACAACAACACAACTCCTCAATAAAAATTTCTTAAAAAGCAGGACCTATTATAATGGTTGTTAGGAGAATTAAATTATATTAGTTATATAAGAGATGGCATGTGCCTAACACAGTTCAAGTACTTAACATTAGGATAGATAATCATAATGTTAAGAAAACTATACCCCAGAAAGGAATGTGAACTACACAGATGAATCAAAAAGCAAGGCTTCGGGGGCTGGAGTGGTGGCTCGGCAGTTATGGCGCTTGCCCGGCATGCGCAAGTACACGGGTTTAAACCCCAGCACCCACATACACAACTAAGTGTCAGAACAACAAAAGCCTTGTGAAAAACTCGATAAAAATTGATATTCTCTCTCTCTCTCTCTGTCCTCTCTTTAAAAAAAAAAAAAAAATAAGGCTTCTCTTGGGTGCTGCTGCAAAAATTCTTGGTTCTTGGATTATTAAGTGATAACTTGACACTAACACGCCAGCCAACCTGGTCAGCAGCAGATCTCAAGATACTTACTAATACTGTCAGAGGGGCATTTAAATGTTTTTTAGTTCTTAATCGGCAGCAAGTTAGTAACCTAAGAATTCCATTTATCTGCATCCGACTGATCAATATTCACTCAGCACACTTCAGCTTCTAGCGTCTCAGAGGAATAAAATAAATTGTAAGTCAGCAGCACAATTTTGTTGTGATGGTGGTGGTTATCTTTTTTTTTTTTTTTTGCTAAATTATTCACCTTCTTGAAAAGCAATTTGATAAATGTTTATTTCTTCATAATACATTCCAACAACCGCTGATTTGTGACCCATGCTGTGGACTGAATTTAAATTGTGGGACTGTAAAGGCTTCATGGAAACACCAGGGCAGGTCCATGGACAAGCTCCAGGACTGTTTCTTTCTTGCACTGGGAGAGGGTGCTGGCCTCCCACAGCAAGAGGGCAATAATTGAATTTAAGAGACGTAATAAGTGAGAAGAACACATGATCATAACCTGCCCTGGAAGGGCCAGCTTGGCAGGAGCTGTGGCGCTGCAGCAGGAAGGGACGTCCCCATAGGCAGGCCTGAGAGACCAAGACGAGGAGTTTTGCTTATGAATTAGTCCACCCAAGGGCGCAGGTGAGAGGCCAGAGCCAGGTGCAATTCTGAGTGCTTTTTGGCATCAAAAAGACTTTCTGACCAGGAGACCAAACTTAAAAACATGAAAGCGCACTGGCAGGGCTGGTTTCTTCTTGCTGCCTCTTCTGAGTTACAGCCTCACCCCACCACATTTAGATGGTCCCCAGGTTTCTGAATATGGGTTTGTTTTTTTTTATAAGAAGAGAAAAAGTGTATTTGGCTCATAGTTTCAGAGGTCATAGTCCATAGATAGAAGGAAAAATCAATCAAAATACTTTTTAACTTTTGTGGGAGGGGTGGGGTTACCAGGTGTTGATTCCGTGGCACTTAACCACTGAGCCACATCCCCAGCCCTTTTTTATTTTGAGACAAGGTCTTGCTTAGTTAACTAGGACCTTGCTAACTTTAAACACTATTTTTATAATCATTGCATTTATGTATGCAGCTTTTAAAATAGAGCAATTGAATTTATTCCTAAGATAAGTAATTCCCTAAGCTTTTGAACAAATGGCTCTTTTTTCATTGATTAGCAGTGTCTGAAGCCCTTGGTGCTCAAGGTTTGCAGTAGAGATGTTCAGTAGGCTAGACGTGTTAAGTGTGTTTGCCAAAGGTTCATGTCCCGGAAGCTTCGTCCTCAGTGTGATGATGATGGTGTGGAAGCTTTCAGAGGTGGGGCCCAGTGAGAAGGCCTTAGGTTAATTGCGTGGGGGCAGGGGGGCATCCTCAAAGGGATCATAGGACTCCAATGTCTCTCTAGCTTCATGGTTTTTTATGTGATTTCTTCCTCACACATCTGTGATGTGTCTCAGCTTTAATGGGACCTCATCAGAGACGAGCCAGTGCCAGCACCATGTCCCTTAACCTCCAAAACTGTGAGCTAAATAAGCCTCTTTTCTTTATAAAATTAGCCTGCGTTGGGTATTTTGTGATAGTAAATAAAAATGGAATAGTACAACATATAAAACTTTAATACCTGCAGAGGTCAGGAAAAACAAAGGGGCGAAGCCAGGCACATCAGGAAGTACTACAGGCAAGAGTTGTAACTGTGACAACTTGAGGGCAAGGGCCCTGTCCACAGAACTACCACTGGGGTCCAGAAAATTGCCCTCACCAGGAAATGGAATCTCCATATTGCCAGTTCTTTCAATTTTGCCAAAGATCTGCCAAGTTCTTTTCACTTTTAAAGAGAAGCTGTAAACCCAGGTTTTATATAAAATCAATTGGCAACAATTTAAATAACAATAAAATAAACAGAGCAAGGGTCAAGGTGTGCAGCTGTAGTCTGTGAATCTAACCAGCACTTTCCTCTTCCAAAATTCAGTGTTTTGCATTAGATTATATTAGACTGCAGTAAGAAATTAAACCAAATGCGTAGCAGCTCAACACAACAAAGGTGGCTTCTGCTTGTGTACTAGTTCCAAATGGCCTCGGATGGGTGGGGAAGGAGGATGCAGAGGAAGCAGGGGTCCTGCCACTCCATAGGTTCAGGGGAAGGGGAAGCAGCTGAGCCAACTTCAGTGTAAACTATCAAGGTCACTTGAGGGTTACTGTCATCCCAATCAAACATTTACTTCTTTCTTCCATTCCTTCTACACAGAGGCAAAGAGGGGTGGAGAGGGAAGATGGTAATAAACAAAACCTGACTTTTGCCTAAGTAACAATTTGTGCTAAGAATGTGGAGGTCTTCAGGGAGGAAGAGAAGGGGGTGGGCAAGGGGAGGAGAATGCTGGGGAGGCAATTGGCCCACAATAACTTGTTATGATGTGTGCATGTATAAAAGTGTAACAACAAACCCCTTCATTATGTAAAACTATAATACACACACACACACAAAGAATGTGGGGTCTTTATCTAGAAAAAAGCTAGTATCTTATATCAGTGCTCCCCCTCTGTTTTATAAAATGACAGGCCACGCATTTTATGATGTTTCAAAGTTTATCAAGACCTACCTACACCATTCTTCGCTTTCAAATGAGAAAAAAAAATAATAAAGAAATACAAAAAACCAGTTACCTCTGTTGTCAGTCATGGGTTTTATGTCAAGGACATCCCAGAACATGAGAGCTGGGAGCATGCCTGAAGGTGGATCCCAGGCCCCGGGACGTAAAGACCATTGTCTATCAGTGATCACAAAACTCATTTCATGCAGATGTACAATCAGAAGAACTCTAGGCTGTTGCTTTCCCCACAAGCTACAACACTTCCTCCATTTAAAGTGTAAATGAATATATTGCAGAATAATAAGGTATAAAGATATATTGTTGTAAAATTGTTTTTTAAAATATAAGAGTTAGAATCAGCACATTACAGTGACACAGCAAAATCTATGTTCATAGCAGCTCAATTTACAATAGCCAAATTATGGAACCAACCCAGATACCTCTCACTGGATGAATGGATCTAAAAGCTCTCAGATATATATATATATATATACACACACACACACACACACACACACACACACACATGCATGCATGCACACACACAATGGAATTCTGCTCAACAATTAGAAACAATGATAATGTGTCTTTGAAGGTAAATGGATGGCAATGGAAGAAATCATGCTGAGCGTAGTCAGCCAAACCCAGCAACTGAAGGGTCAAATGTTTTCTCTCATTTATGGAGGAACTAAAACCCAGGCTTAGGTGAAAGGTTCTAAGACTCATGCATTAGACCCAGCAAAGGCATAGCAATACATAATCTAGGGCAGCCATAGTTTTTTTTGGGGGGGAGGGGAGGGGAATGGCAGAGGGGAGGGAAGAGGGAGGGAGACAGGAATGGATCTAGCAAGACAATAAACAATGTAGCATACTCTTTACTCCCTTGAGAATCCAAATAGTACTTCTGCAATCATTTAATTCTGGAAAATTCACAATCTAAACATTTATATCACTTGTAGGGGTGAAGTACAGAAGAATGAAGAGACAGGTGTGGGTGATGTAGAGGTAATTCTGGTTTAAGAACAAATGCATATCATATTATTACTTCATATGCCTTTATGATTGTTCGATAGCTCAATTCCTCAATAAAAAAATTTTTAAAAAAATTAAAAAAAAATAGATTTCAAGCTAGGCATGGTGGTGCTCTCCTGTAAAACCACAATCAAGGTCTCCAAATGTCCAGAAGAGAATAGGATACAGTCAGTCTCCTTCTAGAGCACTCACTTCAGCATTGCTCATACACTTTCTGTGCTACAAATATCTGCATTGTGTTTTGACCCCAACCAACTGCAAGGAACAAAGGCAGCCAGTGGTGAACAGACCCAAAGCTCTGCCATTAGGTTCCAGTCCCACTAGCTCTTTTGGCTTTGGGCATGACTGAGCATTCTGATTAAGTTTCTAAGCATCTGTCTGCTCATGAGAAAAGTGGGAATAAATATATACTCCTCCAGGTTTTGGTGGAGTGACTGGCACATAGCAAGTACCAAACAAATGGCAGATCTTCCTTGCCCCCTTCTCCCCATCCTTCAGGCCCGTGCTCAGCTGGACTTTCAGAACAAGGCACACGCTTAGGGAGCAGCCAACAGTGAGGTCACCACGGCTCCCATTCTGATTAGCAAGGAGCCTGCAAAGCTCAGTGGAGCTGTGACTGACTTTTCTGACATACCAAGTGCATTCCTCCTTCCCTCATCCATATTTCAGAAGGTCCGGACCAGTCACTCCGAATCTAGTTTGTTCCCGCAGGACAAGAGTTGACCTAGAACTGCAAAATGAAACTATCCATGGTAAGTTTGCCAGAGATAAGGTGACAGTGATTGTGATGGAAATGAAAGGGACTTAGCTGACATTAGATGACAACTGGGAAAGATAGTGGAAAAACCAAAAGTACTGCTGAAACATGCAGAAGTTCAAGAACCTGGCTAGATGCCTATGTGTATTTAGTAGCGAAGAAAAAAAGCACCTTAACAAAGCCAAGGGTGATAAATAGCACTTATGGCTTTCTCTATATGTGTGTGTGTGTGTATATATATTTGTATATGAAAGCAGAATTTGATTAATTTTTCAGGGAGAAAAATTCTTCACTCTTTTTAGCACTATGTACTTTCTAGGGTGCAACATAGCACCCAATATTGTTCCCCCACCTTGTGTGCCCCTTGCTTAGGTGGTAGGAAACACAAGAAGGGTGAGTGAATAACTACAAGAGACAGAATATTATTGGTGTTCTCATCTATGCCCACAAATAATTGGTTATTCTGCATGGGCACCCCCGCCCCAGCATCTTGCATTTACTGTGAACATTTTATTTCTGTTTGCTTCTCTGTCTCTCCACTAGACTCAGAGCTTACTCAGACAGGAATCTTCCCCAGCATCGTAGATTGTCAGTACCTAGAAGAGATTCTATTACTTTGAATGTGCATATTAAATGAATGAGTACCTTGGAGATGGTAGGAGAGATAAGAAGGATAAGGGATGAGATGTCTGATAAACTCAAGGGCTATAGAAGTTATAGTGGTAGAAAATTCATTCAAATCTCTGCTCCTCCCCTGCCCTTGTATCCGTAACCCACCCATCACCAAATCCTGTCTTCTGTCCTTCCTCCATCTCTCTCCCCTTCACTCTATCACCACTGCCCCTCCCTTGGTTCTGGTCACCAGCATCTCTATCCTTGACCATCTGAGCAGCCTCTGCACTCTCCTGCCATGGCCTTCTCCATACTGAATCCAGTTTAGTGATCTTTAAATGAATATTTAATCAAGTCACCTTCACTGCTTAAACCATTTTGATGATGTTCCATAGACCCCAGGATAAATTCAAAAGTACATTAAATGATACAAGACTCCTTTGTGCTCTGCCTGCATCTTTGGCTTTCTGTCCTACACTGTCTCCCTATATCCAAGGCAGACTTCATGTCCAGGTCTCCTTTCTTTGACCTTCCCCACATTGTCTTCTCTCTGCTCAGAATGACCTCATTCTCACTCATTTTCTTATATTTAGATCATTCCTGTTCATCTGTTTTGATTGAGCTTTAGATGTCATCTCCACCAGGAAGCCCTCAAAGATCTTTCACATGACGGACAGGCAGAAATGGACACCACATATTTAATAGGTTTTTCCATCTGGGCAACCCCATACCATCTTATCATATTATTTCTATTTGCTTCTTTCTTTCTACTGTCCTCAAAGCTCACTGAGACTGGAATTTCCCCCAGTGTAGTAGATTTCCAGTTCCTAGCAGAGATTTAAACAGCCACTCAGAACATATGCATTAAATGAATTAATTAATAAATGAGTAGGTTGGAGATGGTAGGAGATATGTCAGGGAGGAGATGGGATTTTAAATCTGATTTAGAGGAATTTACATGGGAAAACTGGAATGGAGAAGGATATTCTAATAATTTTGATAATTAATAGAACTTCATAAAATTGCAACCATCTTTAATCTCTTTTAATACAAACTTTTCAAAAGACATTATCACCAAAAATGTACCAATTTTAAGATAGACTCTATATAAGTATACAAGTAAGATAGAATAATGGAAGGGATCGACTTTGGGGGGATAAAAAAAAACAAAACTCATGCATTCTAAACTAAATCCCTCCATTTCATTCTGTTCACTCTGCCACAGCAAAATGTTTAAAACCTCAGTTGGAAAATTTCCAAAATATTAAGTGCTATATTGTGATGGAAATAAAATGCATGCCTCACAGGAGAAATAATATCAAATTGTTCTCTACTCTAGCATGTGATCCAAATATCTTAACCTGACCCTTTACATTCCCCGATCTTGTTTTCCTTTCATGTCTCTAACTTCTTGTTATTTTTCCTATACCCTTTCCAGTCCCATGTAATGCTTCATACTCCCAGATAAACCATAGACTTATTCTCTACCTTTCCACACTTTGTAGCTTCTTCCAAAACATCCTTTCCCTTTCCTGAGCTTGCAAACTCTCTCATCAATGCCAAGTCCAAATTCTTATGTCTTTTGTGAAGCCAATTTTATGCCCTCCAAAGGTGACCCAATTCTCCATCTCCCTTCTCCCATAACTATATCTATTCAAATACTCTCCAAAGAGCGCTAGTTTCACAGAATGTCAATAAATCCCGTAGGGACCAAGGGTTTCCATTTCAATAAATTATGAAAACTTTGGCTGAAGTTGTAGCATTTCTGAGGTCTTTAATATTCCCTGCCAACCTAAAATGAGATTATGGTTTGATGCATTTTCCAAATGTATGCAAGGAGGAAATTCATGAAACTAGGAATTATTTTCTTCATAAAATAAATTGTAAGGCTAGAACATTTTGGAATACATATCTAATTCTGTAGTTACTTTCATGTCATTCTCCACCAAAGAATCTGAGCTCCTTGTTGGAGATCATTTCTTATATCCCTTTGCAACTTCACTGGTCAGCATATAGCATATAGTAGAATTAATTTACAGAAAAAGGAGAGGGATACTGGGGAAACAAAGGTAATATGGATTGCCAACCCCATGTATTGTTCAGGATAGAAGAAAATACACTCCTACACACATCTTCCTACCTGTTCAAGTCAATACAATGTGACTTAGTTGCAAATCACAGAAACTAGCTCAGTCCAACCTTGATAAAATAGAAATGCATGAGTACTGGAGGAGTTCCAGATCTAATGGGGATGCAGCAAATCATTGTGGGACCGAGAGGAGAAGAATGGGCAACTTCAGGCTGTTGAGACTCACATGCTCTCTCTGCGTGCATCTCTGTCACTGCAACTGTGGTTCTTGTGACTCACTTCTTGTGACTTAAATTCGCCAGAGTTGAGGAAACATAGGATGCACAGAAAAACAAGGATCTCGATCCCCAAGTGTGAGCATCTTTCTCCAAGAGTCTGTGTAACAATATCCAGACTCTACTCTGTCTATGCAGAGATTATGTCCCCATGCTGAGGATCAATTGCTGTTGCCAGGGAAAAGGAAAATGGAACCAAGGCAGACCACAGTTCTGGCCATTCCTATATTCAGGAACCCAGGTGCCCTACCCAAAAGGGGAAGAAAGAAAGGCTTGATGGGGAGACCAAGAAGCAACAACCACCCTCCACACTCCCCTTAATGAAGCATGGTTCTTAATTGAAAGGCCATCTAGCCATTTTACCCTTGGTGACATAGGAAAGTAACATTTTCTTGTAGTGGAAAGAGTGGAGTCTTGCTTTTTGTTTTTGCTTTAAGCATCTCTCTCCTGCTGTGAAGGAAAAGCCTTTCAAACAGCAAAGCAAAGCAAAGGACATATATGCCTAGCTTACTGAAATGGAAAGATGCTGAGTGTGTCCTTAAAATGCAAATATACGAACCCTTTTAAAACCCCTGTGAGCTAGGTAACCAGAGAAACACCTGTCTAATAGGTTAACAATGTCAAGTTATGTCTTCATTTCACATTTTTTTTTTTTTTTTTTTTTTTACTGGTTAAAGGTAATACAACTTGACCCCCAGACTAGCCATAAAATATGGGTAAAAGTATGGTGAGTTATATACATACAAGACAAGACTTAAAATCTGCATCAATTCGACATTATTTCATACTTATTTTTTCACCATCCCGCCGAGAAAAAGTTGAAAGAACCGTTTAGAGTCTACTTTCCCATACTGCTTTCCTGAAGTTCTCTAGTCATCCATAGAGCAGAGTTTAATTTTTGAGATACAGAAAGAAAAAATGAAGAATTAAAATTATAATTAGAAAAATTGCTTCAATCAAAATTGCACTTCAAGTTGCTTGAATGGATGGGCTAAATAAGTTCAGGCATCCATTAGTTTCCAAATTGAATTAAAATCTATTGAGTGCTAATTCAAAAATCTAAAGGCAGCCAGCTGGAATAGAATGGGAATCGTCTGTGTCTGAAAAGGTAGTGCCTACAACACAAAGCAGGAAAAGATGATGGCATTTTTGCTGACCTGAAAGAACAAAAAAAGAAATCTTAAAAACCACTAGTAATTTATTACAGCCCATTATACTAATATTGCTGTTTACTCCAAGCACGCATAATGGGGGTCCCTTTTGATTCCACGCATCACAATAGCAGAGTTCTAACCCCGTTCCCTGCTCCTTCCCGCAGGAAGCCTTTTTCTCTGCCATTTGCTGTGTGCAGCAGAGATGACCTGCAGTAATTGCTGGAGACATTTTCACCCATATTTTTTAGCAAATATAATTTCCTTTTGATTCTGCCACCTCCTCTCCCCACCTGCTGTGACAGCGAACTCCAATAATCACGCTACTAACATTCAGATAGAGATCAAGTAATGCAGCCAGCTGTATCACAACTTTTGACTTTCAACTTTGTACTTACTTGGGTGCACATAATACCATTTGAGGAAATGAAAAACATTTTTTCTCTAATGAAAATAGCTTTTGGCCTGGGGTGAGGTTGGTGGAATTGTCCTCAATTTAAAAAAATAAAAAATCTTTTGCTTATAATTCAACTCTAACAAAAGTCCTTAAAAACAGAAAAAGTGAATGTTTTTTGTAACATATTTTTAAAATATTAATATAGTTTTGAAGAATGGCCTTTAAGACTCCCTCAAATATTATGAATCTTTGAAATAATTTTTTGAAGGAAGGAAGAGGTAGAGAAAAAAGATTGCAAAGCAAATTACTTCAGATTTTAGGGGCATGAAACAACCATTTGTTGTGCTCATGGATTCTGTGGGTCAGAGATTCAGATAGGGCACAGCAGGAAGGGCTTATCTCTGCTCCCTTTGGCTGGAAACTGTGAGAAGACTGAAGTCTGGAAGTGTTTGAAGGCTTAGTCGCTCATTTCTGGTGGTCACAGCTGGCTTTCGGCTGGAGACCTTAGCCCAAACTAGTATCAGCTGGCTTTATTGGGCCTGGCTTCCCTATATCATGGCTACATGGACTAATATGATGGTCCCCAGAGACCAGGTGGAACATACTACTGTTAGGTAGTAGCTAGCAATGAGCAGTGAAATGCTTGACAGGGCCACAGGTTTAGTCTGGAAGTTTTCTTTAAGCTACTGCCAAGGCAGATAAGCTATGGAAAATATTAGTACACAAATGTTGAGGATAAACAAAGGCAAAACAGATAATGGGGAGGGGGAATGCCTCAAGAACAAAGGATCTATGGGACTATCTCCTGACAGGACCTGCAAAAGTTGAGATGAAACTGACAGCTACTGGTGCCAGGTGTCCTCTGCTAGCTCAGAAGGGGTTATTCTTTAATAGCGCAGGCACGCTGAGGTAACATTTGACTGCTATTAACACCAATGCCCACATTAACATGGGATTGACTTGTAGATGAAGCCCCCTAAATAGGATGGCCACCATGAGAGTTTCGGAGAGGACCAACTAAGGTCAAAAACTCCACCTGATTGAACACTTGATTGGTGAAGGCTGCTGAAGAAGGACCCCCAAATTTTCAAATCAACCATGAACAGCAATAAATTTGGAGACAGCATTGTCTCCTTTTTGTTCTCTGCTCAAGATGTCCCACGCTCTCTCTTGAGAGTGCTCTCTGCTTGAATCATACTCTGCTTTTACATTACTTTCACCTAAAATAAAATTCTCTTACATGACTTCTAGCGTCTGACTTTAAATTTTCTTTCGTCAGAACACAAGAACTGAGATTTGGAGTTTCAGCTCCCTGCTTTCCTGTGACACTAGGTGTTAGCATCATTTCTCCATGGGCTACGTGTCACTGGAGGCAGCCAGGAAGGAGAGCATTTCATGAGAATCCAGATGCCCCTCCATCTGTCATCTTGAGAAGGAAGAAGGAAGTCACCTAAGAAGAAAAAAGTAGACTTGACAAGTTGCCTCACTGAACTGACAGAAAAGCTACCCACAGAAAGTTGCTGTATACCTGAAGAGTCTACATTTACTTCAGACATGAAGCTTAAATATTTTATTTCCAGCTAAAATGACATCTAAGAACAAGATGCAATCAGTTCTAAATATCATAGAGTTTATTTCTATGTCTGAGTTGTAATAAATATATGTTTGGGCCTACTAAACTAGACTTTCAGGGTGTTAGGAAGCAAGCTCTTCCTTTAACTGTGAGCTACTCAAGGTGATGGATTCTGGCTCCTTTAGTACATGTGGTCAATTTTTATTGCAGTCTTATTAAATGGTAGCCTGAACAACACATTCAAATAAGGCATTTGAGAAATGAATGACACCATTCCTGTCCTGAAGTAGCTCAAAACCTGTAGAACAGAAAGAAAGAAAACAATTATTTTAACCGAAGAGCTCAGTAGGTCCATTCAAAAAGTAGAGACTCCAAACTATTTTTAAAGACCTCTAGAGAAAGAGTAAGAATCACTAAAGTTGTGTAAAAACTGGAAAAAAATGAGCCAAGTCCACAGATATTTCACTATTACCCAGCTGAGTGTAACTGGTTAGACCAACAGCAAAGTCAGAGTAGTACCGTTAGTGGTTCAGTTAGCTGTCCATATGGAAAAATTCCCCCCGAGGTTTGAGGCTACATCACTATTTCCAGCCAGTTTCTTGAAAATGTGCAATTAGAAGTATGACTGGATCCCATTTGTGTCATTGAGCAGCATTCTTTCTCACTATAAGAAATCACTGTAAGAAAGCTCACTCGCTGACTTTGGTTCTGTCACACCAGGTCACCATGAAGCTTGGGAGATGGGAGGGATGTCAATTGTGAGCCAGTTTAAAGCCTTGAACAGAACATATTTTACCAAACCAAGACAACATCAATTGTAAGATGGCCCATTATTTAATTTACCACTAGCATTTGCTACAACAGTCTCAATTTAGGTCACACCCCAAAGTTAGAAATTTAAAAATCTGAAAAAACTCACCCTACACTCAAGAAGATATCATAGGAGAAACCTTAAGAAATTACCAAGTAGAAAGGATGGTAACCCATGTTCTGCTGAGGACTTTGGAAGAGAAGTTTTTAAATAAATGAGATGGCCCTCCATTAGTTTAGAACATAATTCCCTGGTTTACAGAGTCCTGCACAATTTGATTTGCAGCTAACACCTGGGCTTTTATGAGCACCAGACCTTCTACTTTCTCATTGCAGCCTCCCTGGCCTTCCAGATTGTGCTAGGAACATAGTAAACACATTCCCAGCTTGGTTCTATACTTCGTTTCCTCCATCAAAACTCTCTTTACCCACGACTTTCCCACAGAATGACCCTTCATTCATTCAGGTTTGTGATCAAATGTCACCTCTTCCGTTTGATATTCAGTTTTACTGTTCCAGTATGACTTTCTACACCTACCGCTTATCCTGGCTAAAATAATTACATATTTATCTTCTTGCTTACTTTATATTTCTCTCACTGGTATAAAATTTTTGAGAAAAAAAATCTCTAATTTTAAAAGAATTTCTGGCAAATAATAAACAAGAAATAAATATAGTTGAATAAATGAGTCATCAAAAAGTAGAGAAAGAGTGAAAATGTTTACCCTAATATCTCAGAAACCTCTGAGTCTTCAATTAGTATATATAAGAATGTAAAATATGAAATTAGGTAATGTGATTTGAGTGATCCGTCAATAGATTCCCTAGAAGAATTATTCTTGATTTCTTCAAAGTCAATTAGAAACTGTAAAAGGAAATTAAGAAGTAAAACAAAAAAGTAACTTATTAGCCATATTAACAAGTATTATTTGTGAAAAGACCATCCTCTTATTTCAACTTGGGTGTCTCCAACACCATTGACTTTGGGAATAATTGTGTCACCACAGATTAAGATAGGAGAGGTGACAACAAAGTGGTAATTCTTAGTTTCAGAAGCATGACAATAATCATCTGAGGTTCGGGAACAAGATATGAATCAGGCAATAAGTGATGAATCGTTTCCTCAGGGTCCACAAGCATCAGGCACTACAGGTGTGACAGAAGGACTTGAGTGGCCTCGTGTCAATCATTTCCCATTTCCATTAACTTTCCTTAGCTTGCTCATATAGTTTTAAAAAATTAAGCAGATTTTAAACTGAACACAAAATGTGGGAGAAGGACTATTTATTTGGAATCTTAAAACAAAAGAGAGAATATATATTACTACCATGTAATTCCAAGCTCCCTTCTCCTCTTCTTTCATTCATTTAAAGAGTTGGCCCTGCCAGGTTTTGGGAAGGCTATCACTTACATTTGACCTGATGCTGTGATTCTTTCAGAAACATCTTCCTCATGCCTGGAGGAGGTAAAGGATTTGAGTGGTATCTTGAAGTTTTGTTTTGATGTAGTAGATGTGATAAAAATTTCAACAGCTCCCATCTCTATCTAGAGGTCAAAGAATTTAAAAAGTCTTGCTCGACTTTTATTAATTTGAGCAGAAAGTTTCTCCTAGGTGCCTCTCCTCTAAGGATAACATACCAGAAATAAGGAGATAGAAAAGTCCTTGTGGAGTTCTTCAACATTATGATCCAGAAGAAAAGAGGGAAGGAGGTATTATTGGTCTAAATACTTTATCTTATTTAGAGATTCAAGAACCAAACTTAACACATGAGCTCATTGTTATGGCAGTAATCTGTTGACTGACACAAAATTATTTTTTAGCTCATTGGTATACCTATAAAGTTTCCATCAAAAGTCCTGGACCTCTATTGTCTGGAACAAGATCTGTGTACGTTTTCTAACTACTTCTTATCAAATACTACTGGAAATCCTAGCCAGAGCAATTAAGCAAGAGAAAGACATAAAAGGCATTTAATT
Source organism: Aplodontia rufa (assembly GCA_004027875.1). Classification (NCBI taxonomy): domain Eukaryota; kingdom Metazoa; phylum Chordata; class Mammalia; order Rodentia; family Aplodontiidae; genus Aplodontia; species Aplodontia rufa. The sequence goes on along the minus strand of PVKS010029283.1, from coordinate 443 downwards.
TTGGAAGAAATTAAATTTTACCTGTTTAGAGGCAACATGTTCTTACATATACATGAAAATGAATTAGTCAGACTTTAGGTCCAGGAAATTTTAATATTTTTATTTATTTTACAAATTAAATAAAATTATATACTTTAATTATGTATAATCTATTGTTTTGAAATATGCCTCACAAACCATTTTTTTTAAATAAGGGCATTATTTTATTTATTTATTTTTTTTCTTCAGGAAAATCTTTTATTTATTTTTTTTATTAGAATATAGACATACAGTTGAGGGAGAAACATTATCAAAACATTATCAATCAGTGGATATAAACTTTGTTATTGAGGGGAAAAACCAGATCATGGATATCCACCTTGAATTTTACCTTTTGCATTTTCCCCCAGAAGAGCTCATGCGTTGAATGGATAGTTTGTGGAGGAATGACATCGGCTTCTGGG
>PVKS010029282.1:0-25520 GCA_004027875.1 Aplodontia rufa | reverse complement strand
TGCTTCTTTGGTTCTGCTGGTGTGATCTCTATTTATCCTTCCCAACCTGAGCGTTACTTTTGACACGGCATCTCCCTGACATCTTAGTGTGGGAAGCAAAGATTCCACTTCCTGGAGCACCGTGATGGACTTTGCTGCCCTCCACCTTCCCATTCATGTTCACTGCATTATAACTGCATGTTTATTAGTCTGTTTTGCTTCTTCCTTGCAAATGTCTTGGGGCAGGGCCAGTATTTTATTTTCTGTAATGCTTCTATTACCTGGACCACAGCAGAGACACGCAGCAATGTTTGATAAAAGAGATCATGAGAGCTCAAACAGATCATGCCATTGTAGTTGACACTCTCATCCTGCTCTGCTTCCCTCCACGGGGTGCAGACTGGTAGACAGAGCTTTAGCAAAATGTGCAACTCCCATTGGGGAATATTCTGAGTCTTATCATTGTCTTAACAGATCATTTTTGCACTATTGTTATTTTACCTAGATATACTGAGTTCATAGTGACAAAATGTCCAAGGAGCCCAGCACAGTGGTACACGTCTGTAAACCCAGCAGCTCAGGAACCTGAGGCAGGGGAATCACAAATATCAAAGCCAGACTCAGCAACTTAGTGAAGTTCTGTCTCAAAAAGCAAACAAACAAAAAACCCCACCAAAACCCCAAAAAGGTTTGGGGATGTGACTCAGTGATTAAGTGCCCCTGGTACCACCCCCAGAAAAAAAGAAAATGTTAAAGGAAAAATCAACTACCCAATGTCATATTGTGTCTTTTACCTGAAATGGGTACTGTCTCTCCACGGGTGTCTGCTCTTCAAGATTGACTTTCTCCACACATCTGATTTTCTTAATTTCAATGGATCCTTTTCTACTGCCTCTTTTCTGAATTAAAGCACAAAATATTAACTATCTCATGTGGTGCATGAGAAAAGCATAAAGCTGAAGTTATGCTTGGGAGGGAGATCGGGGGACGGCGTGATCAATGGAGAATCACTTCCCATTACCCAGAGTAGTCAAGTGTAGACACAAACACGTACCCCAAAAGAAAGTGTTTTTAAAATCTCATTTGAGAATCATGAAATGTGCTTCAAATCACCTGCCATGTGGTTAATATACTCAGGAAAATGAAGATCTAATTCCACAAAGCATCTTCAGTTCATTTCAACTTTATGACAGTTATTTCAGTATTGCTACAAAGTTAAAATTTTCACCTTTACAGAGATATTTGTATTTCCAGTATTATTTCAAGGTGGCATTTCCGATCCTCAGCAATATTGATATTTGGGACTGGATAGGTCTTTGCTGTGGGGTCTGCCTTATGCATTGTAGGATATTTAGTAACATCCTGGTACCTACTCACTAGATGCCAATAGCACTTGCTCCATCCCCCTCCATGACTTGTTGTGACAAAATGTCTCTAGCCATTGCCTTCTGCTGAAAACCACTGTTCTAAAGTCATCACTTGTTTTAGTGAAGTTAACCAACATTTACAAAGTTACATTTACACTCTTGCTTTTCATTCCATAGTAAAAGATTTTAAAATCCCTCATCTTAAATTCATTACAGTTTGGTTAAGAAAACGCAATATAATCAGTGGATGAAGTTGACTGTTACTGTATAAGCCAAGAAACCTGATATTCTTACATTGTAATGAAGTACTTTGTGGAGACTTAGGAAAAATAATAAACAACATAAAAACAATGGAATACAATCTCACCATTTTGTCGTATTCATAGTAGGAAAGGTTTGTTTTGGTCAAAACAAAAAGCCTCTCTTTGTAATTATTTGGTGACATTTTCTTCTTTTGCTGTGACTTTTTGAGAAGAAGTTCTTCTAGGATGGACTTTGAATCCATATTATCGTCCTAAATAAAAGAAAATAATTAGAGTGCCTGCAGCATCTAGCTAGGTTCTCTTTTGGCCTTCCCACTTTTTGCCTAAATATTTCTCATTTAAGAATAATCTGAATGCTAATTTTAAAAAGTAAAACTGATATAAGATTATAGAATAACCACAGAGCCACCTAGAACTTTTTCTGCTGTCTTTGTTATGACCTTTATAGATAAGTATTTTGTGAATTGAATGACTCATCTTCCTTCCACACCATAAATTCACCATTTTTACCCCACCCTCCAGAACACCTTATCAAAACACTCTATTCCTTAAATATTCCTTAGGCATTTGTTAAATTGAATAGGACATCATAAAACTTTTTAAAAATTGCACTCCGGGCAGCTCACTATGTATGAATCAGTTGATCAACTGAAATTTCCCTCCATTAATGTGGCCCGTGGTTTAACTGTGAGACACTAATATGGTAAATGACATTGTAATGGCCAGATATTCAACATAAAGGATATGGGTATAATTTTAAATATTTCAGAGATTTTAAAATCACAACAAATTCTCAATATAGAATAAAAGGTGGAACATGTATGGAAAGGCAACAATTTTTTAATCAAAAGTGATTTAAAAGACATAAAAATTAATACATTTACAAAGTAAAAACACTCTTGCTTTCTGTTCCAGAAGCACATAAAGCATTTCGTAAGGTATTTTTGAAAACTAAATATATCAGTTTCTTGGCTCCACTAAGACTCACTCTGATCTCAGGTCTGATCATGAAGAAGAGAAATGTTAGGCAGTAGGCCATGGAGATAAACTTTCTTTTGCTCTTCTTTGCCTTCTAAAACTACATCTTTGTTTGTAGTTAGCTGTCCACTAGTTAAGATTTTTCTTTAATGATCTGAGATAATTAACTTTACTTACCTTAGATTCCCTAGAGCTGAAGTCTGTGTGTGGGTCCTTAAGTTTAACTCTCAAGCTCTAAGCAAAAAGTTACTGCTCTGAGCCACCATCACTCATATTTCTTCTGGCTATGACAGGGTTGGGCATTAAAAAGAAGATATTTGCATCCTATTTAGCACCCTTGATCAGGAAGCACCCATACAGGCATTGCTCTGTCTGGCTGGAGGCAGGTACTAAGCCAACCCAGCCAATCAATTCCCAATGGACCAGGAGTATGAGGAGCCCAGAATGGCAGGGGAATGATAAGAAAAGGAGATTAATGAAAGACAGCCGGATGTTGCAGAAACCACCATCAGTCCCAGCTGGCTTTCCTCCTGACATACCCCATGCAACTCTGAAAGAGGGAATTAGGAAATTCAGCTTTTATTATTTCTCTGCATTCATTATTTACTTAAAAATGGCACTGCAGACAGCTCACAGGAGAGCTATTTATTGTTAATCATTAAGAGACTATTAATCCCTGAAATTTCCTTCAAGTACATTGCTTGACTTATGGACAGAAGTAGTGGCAATCTTATTCATTGAATATACTAACTTATTTCTTTAGATATTATTTTACTGATTTTCAAAACAGGATAATTCTGCCAGGTATGGTGGTGCATGTCTGTAATCCCAGCAGCTCAGGAGGGTGAGGCAGGAGGATTGCAAGTTCAAAGGCAGCTTCAGCAATTTAGCAAGGCTCTAAGCAAGTTAGCGAGACCTGTCTCAAAATAAAAAATAAAAAGGGCTCGGGATGTGACTCAGTGTTTAAATGCCTCTGGGTTCAAATGCTGGTACAAAAAAGAAAAGGATAATTTTTTCATGGAAGCAGAAAAATTGAATGGATTTCTTTTGAGCAGAGTGGATACTCTTCCTTGTGGTCACTGGTTTCTTTGCTTGGGGCTGGAAGACAAGGCAGAGATGCGGGTGGAGCGGAGTTGGCAAGATCTGTGGAGGCACATAACACACCATCCTTTCGCTTCTGCCTCCTTTGGAAAGTTCACGCATATGCCTGCCTGGATAAATTTATTTTTGTGAGATGTAGACCCCTTTGGGGGAGCCAAATACTAGACAGAGTTGTGGGGTGCTTTTGCATTTCATGTTTCTACATTTAAAAATTTTGATAGTAAAGAAGAAAGAGAAAACTTGTAAAAACTTTTGCTAAATTTCTTTTATGTCTACAGCTAAAATACTACTCTTTAAAGCAGAGTGCTAATTAAATATATTTGGTTAAACAGAAAGTTTACTTTTTAGAAATGTTTAATTCATGACATTAAGAATACTTTTAAAAATGCAAAACCCAACGTCTAAGGTAGTATTCATTCTTTCCCAGCACTACTTAACAATGTATACACTTTTCTATGCATAGAAGTTTGACTTACATCACATTAAAGATGATTTTTTAATTTTTTCTATAAAAATGAGTGAGGTGAGAGGTTGGAATGGTGGCTCAGTGATTGGAGTGCATGCCTGGCATGCGTGAGGACCCAGGTTCAAACCCCAGCCCCACATACACAACTAAGTGTCAGAGAAACAAAGGCCAGATGAAAAAAATAAATAAAATTGATTCTCTTTTTCTCACTCTCTCTCTTTAGAAAAAAGTTAGTAAGGTGAGTTACTGACACATTCACAAGTTTGCCTCTTTCTGTTGAAGGGAAGAAGAATATTGAGTAGAAATGAAGGAAGGTATCAAGCCCTCAAAGAGTTTCTCTAATAAATTACCCAGGGTTTACAAGTTTTGCTGCATCTAACAATACACAATTTGTTGAACTTCAACATAATTGTTCATTTCAAAATCTTGCTCTTCATAATTTTTTCTTTCATTTCTAAAATCATGTGTTATGGGTTTATTCTACAAAAGGAAGAACTAGAGGCAGGCAAAAGAACAGGACCAATATACCTCTAGATTCTTTTGTTTATATATATATATACATATATATATGTATATATATATATGGCTATTTTCACAAATTCAGGGTCACATCTTGTGCATGTCATCTATGGTCTGTTGTTTTCATGTAACAAAAACCTGGAGCCACATGGCTTTGAAGTTCTAGCCAAGAGAGCCAGTATTTCAGAGCTCCCCTCTTTAAGGTACGTTCCAAGGTTTCCCCTAACAAACTTCAAAGCCCTGTTTTGATGATGCATACTTTTCTATCTCTAGATGAGTTTCTTCTTCTTTTTTTTGAGAGAGAGAGAGAGAGAGAGCGACACACACTCACACAGATAGAATCAATTTTTTGTTTAGTTTTTTATTGTGCTGAGGCTTAGTTGTATATGTGGTGCTGGGATTTGAACCTGTGTCCTCACACATGCCAGGCAAGGCTGTGCCAGCACTCCAGCCTCCAGAATAGTTTCTTCTAAGACAAGCTTTCTGGTTCCTACTTAGGATTGGTCGTGCCTTTTTCTTTCTGTTTGCTTCTGTCCCATTCTTGTATGTCTCCTTTCTGCTCTAGTCTAGATTCTGAATTGAAGGCATTTGTAAGGTCTCATTTGGTATTGCAGATGATAATTGGCTATGACTAAATTTTAGAAATGTAACGTCTTCTCCCTTTTGTTAGAATAAATAAACAGGGCTCAGTTACCACCATTAACGCAAATGCCTACGCAATACCTAGAAACTCAGCTTTGCCTACTCTTTCTGCTTTTTAAAAGGAAATTCAGTTGGGAAGGTAAAAGAAAGCCCTTTCAAAATAAAATGAGATCGTACCCCTAGTTAGCATTAAACACAAATGTATTTCCATAGGGGAGCTGGTGGGATTTGGGTGGACTCTCACATCACCACCCACGTAGAATAGAAACATTGATTTGCTTACCAAATAGCCCAGGCTGCCTATTTCCATAAGCACATGAAACTAGAGAGATATCAAAGCATGGAGCAAGAAAAGCACTGGCAGAAATCAATATAGTGTCTTCTACAAGGAAGCCAGCGACTATTATGCATGCTATCATACACACAAAAGGTGCACATTAACTGAGCATGACTGTCAGCACTTTGATTATTTATGATTTATAAGGAAAGAATATCTTGACAGTAAGAAGTTCACATTTTGAAAATCAGTAAGAATGTGCAACCTTAAAAATTGGAATAAATTTAAAGTGATACAGAAGGAGGAGTAGGAGGTCCACAAAGGAAGGGGGGAAGATCTATATATTTAAATGGAGCTATTGAATAGTTAGTTCCCTTAATCAAAAAGTATACACCTGGGGCTGGAGCATCTGCCTGACATGTATGAGGATGTGGGTTCAAATCCCAGCACCACATACACAACGATGTGTTGGAGCAATGAAAGCCATGTGAAAAACTAAATAAAAATTGATTCTCTCTCTCTCTCTCTCTCTCTCTGTCGCTGTCCCTCTCTCTTAAAAAAAAGTATATACACTGATGGCTTATGATGGTGCCTTTAAAGCTTTATCCTTTAGGATTGAGAGGTGAGGCCATCAATTCCTTATCCATTTACTTGGTTTAGTTTTCTTCTATTATTTTACATGTTGTTTAGCTAAAGATTTCAATTAATATCAAACGCTAAAACAATATGTGTGTTGGGAGGGCAATAGAAGGGGAGGGCAGGAAGAAGGAGGAACATCCTCCAAGAGGGGATGGCTGGGGTCTGAAAGGGAAACCTGAGGACTCTGTGACAAATTTGATCTTCAAATATTTGCCCCAAACCAGACCTGTTTATCTTCCCGCTAAATAACTGGACAAAGTACAATGGCAAGTCTCAAAAAGAACAAAGAGCTTAACTCAGAATAAGGTATGGTGGTTTAAGAAGTCAAAACCAAATACCAGCTCCACAGAACCTGACAAATTCCTATTTCACATGATGAAACAGTCACATGACCGAGAAAGTTAGGGTTGATCTTGGCATAATATGAACAGGAACTCTCCAGCATGGACTCTCAAATCCTCAGTCTTTTGAAACACTATACTTTAATTACTCTGAAAAGAATTTATGAAAACCAGACATTTGAGGAGGACTGTTTTCTCACAAAGAAAACAAAATTTCAATGTTATTCCTGTTGGACTAAAATTTTCTTTGAGTGTGAGATTCATCTTCAGTGCCTTCTAGAGCTTTTCTGAGCCCTTTTTTCTTTTCAGCAACCTCTTTCCTTTTGTCCCCTCCCCTCTGCCCAGGGCACTCTTTCTGGACACTTTCCTTAGGAGAAATACAACAAGCAATAAATCCATGAGCTAACAAGCTGAATTAGTTTAATACTGCTTAGATTGGGTGGGTGACAGCATCAGGTTTCTTTACGTTCATATCCTCACTGTTTCTGTGCAACCTGGTGTGTTACTTAACCTTGCCAAACCTCAGCTTCCCCATCTGTAAAGGGAGTGAAACAATAACCATCTTGAAGGGTTATGAAGAGTCAAGAGAAAATGGCAACATAATGCCTGGCACCCTAGTAGATGTTCTGGAAAGGCACGCCCCTTTCACCTTCTCACTCCCCAGGCAAAATTCAAAAGTAGACCATAGCAAAGTTCAAACACTGAAAGAAAGAAAGGAACCTGGAACATCAAATCCCAGGTTGAGCTACTCCCTTTCTTCATGGTGTATTTGTACCATCCTATTTCTTATAAATGAAAACTTGGGTGTTACTCAAAGTGTGGTCCCCAAGCTAACAGCATTGGCACTGCCTGGAAGCTCATTAGAAATTCAGACTCTCAGGCTGGAGCAGTGCCTCAGTGGTTACAGCACTTGCCTGGCATGCATGAGGACGCAGACTCGAACCCCAGCACCACATACACAATGAAGTGTTGGAGCAATAAAAGCGACATGAAAAACCAAATAAAATTGGTTCTCTTTCCCTCTTCCTCTCACTCCCCCCACTCTCTCTCTCTTTTACAAAGAAAGAAAGAAAGAAAAAATAAATGCAAATTCTTAGGTCTCAAACCAGACCCAGTGCATATGAATCTGCATTTTAGCAAGATCTCTAGGAATTCATGTGCCTATCAGAGCTTGAGAAGCACTGATATAGATCACAATATATTTGTACTATTTTAAAAAATTCAATGAAATGATCGTGGTCCACAAGAACTGTTAAATTTTATATATACATTTGTACCATGGATTGAAACCAGGGGTGCTTAAACTCTGAAACAGATCCCCAGCCCCCCAGCCACTTTTTAAAAAAAATTTATTTTGAGACAGGGTCTTGTTAACTTGCTTAGGGCTTTGCTAAGTTGCTGAGGCTGACTTTGAACTTGCCATCCTCCTGCCTCAGCCTTCCAAGCTGCTGGGATTACAGGTGTGCACCACCACATCCAGTTCCTTCTCATCTACCTCCCTCTAAAATACCACCAAGTCTCTGATTTAGGGAGACTGCAAGAAACTAAGAATGAATATTTGTAGCTAAAATAACATCATGAAAATATAAAGAAAAGAAAGTATAAATGAAAATTCTTTGTCTTTTTTGGAAGCAGTTACGAAGTCAATATGAAAAACAGCGAAAACCTAAAGAACAGTATAAAATCAGCAGAGGAAATAGCACAAGCTAGACTGAGCTGACGTGACATGGTCACAATTTGACAGCTTCCCTGAATGCGATTTTGAGCAAGAGGTGAATTTACAGTGAAACAATAGCAGTCTAAGCCTCTGGTCCCCAAATTATATGATCCTTTCCAAAGGGCCAGTGGGAGTCCCAACAATTTCATATTCATAATTTTGTACTATTTTTTCTATGCTAGGCTCCCCAACTTCTGTAAATTTCAGGCCATACAACACCTGGATCGGAACCTACTTTCCTGTAGAATGAGACAGTGCATAGCCACCTGCCATTGAAACGCACCATTTTGGCTTGTTCCGTTGCTTGGGTCCACTGCGGTGAAGTTAATCTGCTCTCGCAGGAACACAGCTTCAGCTGTCCTCTTTTCAGAAGCAGCGAATCGTCTCACATTTTCCCGGCTGCTGGGTTAGAAATGGCTATATTACTCAGTGCCCCCAAAACGTTTATTGTCCTGCAGGGCCTTACACAATCCCACAGGAAACCACGCTCAACACTTAGCCAACACTTGTTGATCTGATTGAACACAACAATAACGGAGACAAAAGCATATTTCATAAAGGTTCCAACTTTGATAACTACAGCTCCTGCTTTTCCCAGGCAGCTCTTGGGTACATGCGATAACCCTGCCTTTGTTTCTAGATCTCTGTGCTGGAAAGGAGAAGAAAATATCTCAGCAAAACCCGACTGCTGACGCTGACTTCTTCTCTCACAGGAATCAGTCAGGAAACCATTAGGTAATGCCAAAGGGCACAGAGAATAAGCAATGAAAACTTCAACTCAACACTTGGACAAAGGGAGCCTGCAGAACACAAAAGAATAGTTAGTATGATCAGAGAGGAGAACACACACAGTTGCAATTATTAAGAGTGTAGAAACAGAAAGGAGATCAGTACCATGCACCAAGAGTACAATGAAAAAGTGTGATACTTTACATCAATGTCAATATCACAGCTTTTGGCCTCAAGTGTTCCACCATTTTCTCTTGTGCGCACTGGCTGGTCACATATAACAAATCCAATGACATATTTTAGGCTCTGCTGTGATACCCAAGAAAACCAATCATTCTTTGGGCATGCATTGACACACTGTATTAGCATAAATTATTGCATGCTGTAACTTACCTGTAAGCACTTCTGATGTGATAAAGTTTTGGGTTAGCAGAGAAGAGTGAGACCATCAACTTTCTTTCTTTCTTTTAAATTTATTTTTATTATTGCCTTATAGTTTTACATAATGTTGGGATTAGTTGTCACATATTCCTAAATGTACACAATTCAGCAATACAATTTGTTCAATATCTCCCCCCAGAAACCATTGACTTTCAAACAGGTATTTTTTTATACTAGGGATTGAGACCCGAGGTGCTTTACCACTGAGCTTCACCCTCAGCCCTTTTTATTTTCTATTTTGAGACTGGGTCTCACTAAGTTGCCCAGACTGGCGGTAAACTTAAGATCATCTTGCCTTAACCTCCCATATTGCTGAGATTACAGGTGTGTACCAGCACACCTGGCATCAAAGAGGCATTCTTGTGGATGGACCCAGAAATAGAATAATTTCTAGTTATTCATTCAGTCAAGTCTTACTGAGAGACACAGCAGTCAACAGAACAGAGGCAGCTCACATTTTCATGGGGGCTTATGTCTAGTGGAGGAAAACCACAAGTCATACTTTAATTACAGCAGTGCATGAAAAATAACTTTCAGAGACATTTTTAATATTTCTGTTTGGAAACTGGATTTTAGGGGAGGGCAAGCAGTCCTTTAGAAAATTTAAGAATATAGATTATACCTTAATAGCAAAGAAAAGTCAGTGATGAATTCTAAATAGCTTTTCATCCTCTAAGGGTAAAACACATAGTCATTGATATATTGGAAGTGAAGTAGAGTAACAGTAGCATAACAACCTGGTGAAGTAAATTAATTCTACCTCGTACCAGCTTCCTTCCACATACGGTGATTTGTATTTACTCTACTGCTTATATATGGTAACATGGTAAGAGATGGGACTGAGAATAAATAAAAATTAGGGAGGCAAAGGAGAAGGCGGTATTACTATGGAAACACCTGCACACAATCTCTTGGAATTTCCATCCCTTCTTGGGACTTAAAACAGCAGCTGGGAGGAGTGGTTTCCTCCAAGTCAAAATGTCACAGATTTATTTAGTTGTTCTATTCATTCACTTCCTCTGTTACTTCTCTTGAATTGCTTTAACTATGCATTTTCCATGTCTTAAGTTAAATCCGAACTTTTGGCAACCTGCTATTTCAATTACATGACTTAATTTACTCAAACTGTCTTGTAACCTTCACCAGTGAGACCCTTAGGAATTTTCTCTAAAGCTTGTTCCTGTAAGCCTTTAGCAGGCAGCAGCTAAAGGGACACAACATGGGATCATTTGACTTTATGACATGATCAAGCTTCTTCATTTATGCTTACATTTTTTAGAATAAGAAAGAACAGGTAGGATCCATTGGTTGGGGTGGGGGACAAAATGACTCATTCCAGCTTGTGGCAGACCCCTATTTTTTTCTTACTTTAAAACATTTATTGGCTCATGGTTTTAAACTCCATTATAGGCTTATGATTCCAAATTTCAACCAGGATCCCCCCACCACCAGCCGATTCTGGATCGCATTTCTCTGTCAAATTGTCCATCTATACTTGGAATATCTAATAGACATGTCAGATTTAACATGCCCAAAGCACCTACCGATTAATCCTTCAAACTCCCTACTGCTAAAGAAAATTCAAAGCCAACCTAAGCAACTTAGTGAGATCCTGTCTCAAAATATGAAATAAAAAGTGCTGGGGATGTGGATCAGTGGTTGAGTGCCCCTGGGTTCAATCCCTGGTATAAATAAATAAGTAAATAAATAAAATAAAACAACAAAAATTAGCTCCTCCCACAGTCGTCCCCTTCTTAGCTAATCGCAATTTCTATCTTTCCAGTTGCTCATGCTAAATAAGGTGGGAATCGCCCTTATTATTATTATTATTTTTTACCATTCTCACACATGCAACAGTCAATCATTACTGAAATACAGTTAGCTCTATCTTCTAAATGTCTTAAAATTGGTCACTTTTCAATACCTCTACTGCTACCTACTGGTCAAAGTTGCCATCATCCCTCACCTGGAATACTGCACTAGTCACCTAACTGTTCTCTCTTCTTCCACTCTTGCTGTTTCTGGTCTATTCTCCACTGTCGAGGAGGATTAAATATAAGTGAAATATTACCCACTTCTCCAGTCTGAATTCTCCAATGAATGATCCTCCTTCTTCTGGTCCCTGAGAACTGTCCCTAACATCAAACTGGTGTATTTGCTACTCCTCCAATACTTTGAGAACCGTCTCTCTCAGGGCCTTTGCATTGGCAGGATCCTCGGTTTGATTAACTGTCCCAGAAACCTGCCTGGCTCATCTCCAAGTTCTATTTCAAACAGCTTCTCACTAATGAGCCTTGCGCAGACCATCTTGTTAATAGTATAATCTCTCCCCCACCCAGCATACCCAATTTCCCTTACTCTTCTCTATTTTTCCATAGTATTTGTCACCTTATAACACAATGCATATTACTTATTTGTCACTTTTATTGTTTGCCTGTCTTTACTAAAAAGTAAGCCCACAAGGGTGCCAATAGCATCTCTCTGCAGCCTGAGCTTTATCACTCCAAACTGGGGCCATCACTTCATCATTTCCTGTATTTATTATTCCTTCTGGTATTCTTTTCTGAGGTTGGGTTCGGATGTGCACCATGCATACTTACTGGAATTGAAGGTTAATATGCTGCCTCTACTAAGGATGCTTGCTTATCAAACCTTGGGTTCCATGTTGGAGCCAACAGTCTTGCTCCTGATGAAAGGAGATGGGTGAATGGGGGTGGAGGTGCACACAAAAAGCCTTGTTACTTAATTTTGATATGAGTTTTCCTGACATCTATGACATCTTTACATAGGCTATTGGCATTTCATCAATTTTACTTCCAGTTTTTGGTGGAAGGTAAGGTTTTGGGGTCCGTATGAAGTTGGAAAACTGTGAGTACCATCTGGTTTTGTAAACAAAATGTAGTGGAACAGAGCCATCATTCACTGGTACATTGCGTCTGGCTGCTTTCTTTCTGCAATGACAGAGTTGTGTAGACTGCACACCTGCAAAAGCTCAAATATTTACAATCTGCCCTTCACTGAATCAATTTGCCAATTCATGCTCTAGAACAATCCTGCCAGCTGCGGAAATGACCTACTAGCTTGGAATTTAGTTCAACAGCTCAATTTCACAGACATTGACTGGATTGTATTGTGTATAGGTGCCAGAATTAGAAGCAAAGAAAGTAGACAAACAGGGTATCTTTAAGGACTCTTTCCAGTCCTGATTCCCACTTTGACTTAAATTGTTTTTTCCTTGAAATTTCATCATGAAAAAGTCTCCACCTATAGAAAAGTGAAGAGGTTGAAATGTCCACACATCACCATCTGGATTCTATAATTAACATTTTATTGTATTAGCTTTGTCATATAACTAACCCTCTGTCACTCCATCTATTGTTATTATTATTGTTGTTGTTTTTGATATTCTTAGTGTATTCAGAGTAAATTGCAGCCATCAGTCTATACCATCCATACACATCAGCAGACATAACATTAATTAGAGATTACTTCAATATTTTAACTCCAATACCATGATCCTGAAAGCAGCCTTCATTTGATCCAAAGAAACTACTCTACCAATGTTGAAAAATGAGAAAGGTTATCAGGGTAATTGAGGTAAGTGTCAGGGGAATCATTCACTTAAATTTTTCTGTTTCCCTGGTTCAGTGATGAATCGGCCTTTCAGGGCCAAGAGTGACTTGCTTGTGATGGATTGTAGGACTGTTCTGTGACTCTGAGGAGAGGGTCATAAGCTGTTCTTTTCTGGGACACTGCCAAAAACCCATGGGAAAGACAGAGAGGAACACAGGAGTTTTATGCAACAGTTGGTCACATGTAGCTTCTAGGTCAGAACCCTGGTTGGTGGAACAGACTAGGTCTGTTCAGAATGCCCTCACCAGGGTGGAAATGGAAGTCACATGTATCCATCATTTCTACATGGCTTGGGATGTCTTCAAGCACTCAATACATTAATGACCTTCGCAAACCAGTATTCACAAGATAATCAGTCCTCAATTTGGAGCCAACTGATTCCCTGGGTTCAGGGAGTCTGAATTCCTAATATGGAATATTCCAGAGATATTTGTTGCACCAAAATCTGCAGTAAAGAATTTTTAGTTGATAGTTTGAAGAAGAAAAACGATTGCAAACAACAAGAATATATATATATATATATATATATATATATAGAGAGAGAGAGAGAGAGAGAGAGAGAGAGAGAGAGGGAGGGAGAAGGAGGGAATCAATTTTATTTAATTTTTCATGTGGGTTTTGTTGTTATGACAGTTTGTTTTATATGTGGTGCTGGGGTTCAAACCCACATCCTCATGCTTGCCAGGCAAGCACCCTAACCACTGAGCAACTGCTGCAGCCCATAAAAAAATATTTTTAAAATGAAATTCAGGGGTTGGGGATTTAGCTCAGTGGCAGTGTGCTTGCCTAGCATGCACAAGGCCCCGAGTTCCAGTCCTCAGCCCTGGAAAAAAAACAAAAACAAAAGGAAATTCAGTAAGTTATATTGGATGAAGAAAATGAACTTTTTGAATAAAAAAGAAAAAAATCAAATAAAATGTGTTGACAATGTGGGGGTCTTTAAAGATCGAAACAATATTATGTGGAATCATTTAGGGAAAGTTTGGACCATTGGCATGTTGTCCTGAAGCTTTCTGTTTTGTGTCCTGGGATTCCAAAGGTGATCAGTGGTCACATACCCAACTGCCTGCTTCCACATCTCCATCCAGATTTCAAATGACACGGTGAAAACGGCTCAAAGTTCAATGAACAGGGTCATGCTTGTCATGGCAAAAGTGGGCCCTGTTATGGTAAAACATCAAATGCCCTTTATTCCATTTCTAAAAATTCTTCCCTCTGTCACCTTCATTTTTCCTCATTTTAAGCCTTCTAGTTTCTTTTTTTCTAAAGTGGCCTGCAAATGGATTTCCCTGATCTTCTACCAGTGACCAACTTCTCAATGACTTATATAAAGGAGGGGGAGTTCACTCTCACTCCTATTTGGCCATGGAGATGAATTGGGATTTTGAGTCCCAGAGGAAGCTCTGGAAAGGTTTGTTAAAGTGAGAAATCCCCCAGAATAATGTAAATCCAGTAAAGTAATGGGTGAAAATGACCAGCTAAGCCATTCCTATTTGTTTTATTTTATTATACAGTTGCCCTGGTAAATGCTGCTTGTAACAGAGGGGCCTTTCAGGACACCTGCACTTTGGAGGTCACTGCTATGGCCAGAGGGATGCAGCATTCGATCTCTAAACTTAGTTTAATAATCGTTTATCTTGTTTGATGGCTGATCACCTTGGTAATAATTTAAATGGAATGTGCACTTTTTTAAGGGATAAATATTTGTAAAAGCCTGGAGGGCTTTGAAAATCTACCTCTTCTCTCTTCTTACATAAAGGCATATTTTTTCAGGTGTCTATTATTACAGAACAAACTAGTCAGAAGCTGAATAGCATAATATAGCCATTTTTGTTTCACAATTTTGTGGGTCAGGAAGATGGAGAGGACAGGGCTGGGTGCACATGTCATCTATACGGCATGGGTTGGGGTAGCTGGAGCTGGATGACCTATTTCCATGATTACTGCTTTATATTTTGGGCCTCAGTGTTGTTGGCCTCTGTTTTCTTTCTTTGTATGGTGTGTCCTCCTTCAGGGTCTCTCCTTCATGTGGCATGGGCTTCTTCCAGAATAGCAATCTCAGGCTCAATGTTTTTCTTTCTTCCTTCCCTTTCTTTCTTTTCTTTCATTCTAACCAGGGATTGAATCCAGGGACACTAAATTACATCCCCTGCTCTTTTTTGTTTTGTTATTACTTTTTTTAAAAAATTTGAGACAGGGTCTTTCTAAGTTGCTTAGGGCCTTACTAAATTGCTGAGGCTAGCTTTGAACTTGTGATCCTCCTGCCTCAGCCTCTTGAGATGCTGGGATTACAAGTGTGTACCACGACACCCAGCTGGGTCATTGCTTTTCTTATAGGGCAGTTGGCTTCCATGAAGCAGTAAGTGTAAGCAGCCAGACCACTTCAGAGCCACACTCAGAACTGGCACAATGTCATTTCCACCATATTGCATTGGTCAAAGTAACCACAATCTCTGTCTAGAATCAAGAGAAAGAGAAGTTACCTTTATTTTTGATGGAGTGTGAAAGTCACATTGCAGAACAAAGGCTTGCGAGATGGGAGACACTGTTCAGGGCATAAAAGGAAAACAAAATCTTCTAGAGGTTGATAAACAAGGACTCTAGGAAACAATGTATAGATGTAGCAATTTTCAGGACAAACATCTTCCCTAGACTTGAGTGGATAGCTATTGAAGGTTTCCCAGAGAAATGACAAGGAAACTAAGATCTGAAAGATGAATGGGGATAAGCCAGATCCAAGAGAAGGAAAGAAAGTTCCAGACAGCGGCACACCAAACCAATGAGAGGGAACATGCACATTCCAGAGCCTAAAATAAGTTGGATGTGTGTGTGTATCTCTCAACAAGTGTATTAAGGGCAAGGCCGGTTCAAAGATACCACAGAACTTTCTGTGAGGGTTTAAAGCAATTGTTATTCCATTTGTCTACAACTTAGGATTGGACTAGTGGCAAGCCTGGATGAAGAATGGGTGGCTGTTGGAGAAGATGGACACTGGTATTAAAAATGGGAAGGACTGGATGTACTGAGAGATCTGAGGAATAAGAATCTACAGGCTTTCAAGTTGAAAAAGTGAGAGGGAAGAGCTGGTATTCCAGAATCACAAATCGGTTGAACATTGAGTGCTCATGCTGCTATTTTACTTGGAGACAGTCGCAGAAGTAATTAATTGATGACAAACAACAATATCATATTATTCTAAGATTCTTTTAATATTCAAGTGTATTATTTCATTTAGCCTTGAATCATCTAAGTAAGGTACTGACAGTGGTTTTGAGCCCCACTGATATATAAGGGACCCAAGGAAAAGTCTTTATTCCTCTACTAACCTGATGTTTAAGAGCAGGAGCATAAAAAAAAGCCTGCAGTCAAAATTATTTATTTTGTGCAATCTGAGAACTAAAAATGGTTTTTACATTTTAAGTGGTTGAAATGAAAAAAAAATCTAAAGAAGAATAATATTTTGTGACCAGTGGAAATTACATGAATTCAAAATTAAATGAGTCATACAAATTCAAATTTCAGTATTCACAATGAAAACTGTACTGAAATATAGCAAGACCCATTTATTTGTTATCTATAGCTACTTTCTTGCTACAAAGGCAAGCTGGAGCAGTCTCCAAGAAAAACCTATGTGGTCTGCAAAGTCAAAAATATTTACAATCTGGTCCTTTGCAGACAGTTTGTTGACCTTGTTTTGCAGACACCACTTTATTTCCTTTCTCAAAATCAGGCAATGAGCCTTATGGTGTTTAGAAAACAGGAGCCGCAGCCAGGTCTCTCTGATTAACAGTCTAGCAATTAACTGAATTGCCTCACTCGCTGGTGGCAACTCCTCATCTCCAGGGGAAACTCTGCAAGCCTGCTCAGTGTATTGCCACAACATTGAAGCTCTTAACCAATTGTGCCCCACCTGCAGGATGTCCTCTCTTTAGGCTGGAACAGAGAGATGTCTTGGTTCTTGGCTCATCGCCTTCCCCCTTCCCAGTTCTAACTGGCAAACAGCAGGAAACTTGCATAACAAACAATCGTGTGTCGTGCCTAGGACTTGACAGGCTCATTTAACTCTCAGTTTATCATCAGCATCCTCATTTCATAGAGGAGGAATCTGAGGCACAGAGAAGCAGAGCCACTTGCACAAGGTCACGCCAACAGGTGCCTCCAAATGGTGAAGAAGGTTTTGAGTCCGTGCAGCCAAACTCTGCGGGTTGAATGACAACTAGATTGTAATTAAAAACAGGTTCCCCGCGAACACAAATTGGGGGTCTTTGCCCCAACAGAGCACCTGCCGGGCTCGCGCACTCCTCCTGGGGTCCAGCGCGCCCTCAAGCGGCCGGGTTGCGCATCTCTTCCGCACGGTGTGGGAGAGTCGCACAGGCCGAAGGGCGACTACGCTGGCCCGGGAGAGGCGGAGGGCGGAGCGAGAGGATCCGCACAGAGCGTGATTAAAAGGAGTGTCCCCCAGTGCCGGGGGACCCGGAGACGCCCTCCTCCCAGAGGCCTCGAGCGGCAGAACGCTGAGTCACGGTAAGTTGCCCGCGTCCTCTGAGCCCGCCCTCGGTGCGCTTGGTGCAGCTCCCCGCGCTCCCACCGCACGCAGGCTCCAGGGGCCGCCGCGCCCAGCTCCTAGGCCGCCGCGATCGCCGCGTGAGTGCCTCCGGCTGCCGCAGTGGTGGGCTGGGTGGGGCGTGTTGGCGATCGGTTAGCAAGATCCTGCCTTCCCCAACCCGCTGCAGAGTCCAGGGAGAACAAGAGATGCTACAGTGGTACTGAGATTTTGTGACCGTGCTAGATGACTTCTTTCTGCAAAGAAAGAAGTATTTAAGTATTTAACTGCTGAAGCCTGTTAAATACCTCAGCAGTTGTTCACAGGCATGGGATTAAATTGTGGGTGTCTGGAAGGATCCAGAATAGTTTAGCGGGGGGCAAACATACTTTGTAGTTGCTCGTGTGTAGATGATGGCAGGTCTGTACTTCTCTGGGTGTCAAACTCATTTCTGTGCCCCACATTCCGTCACCCAATAAGTATTTACTAATTATCTACTCGGGGAGGATACATATTAGGATAGGCCTTGACTAACTGAAGGACATTGCCTGTAGAGCCCCTTTAAATAACAACAGTAACATTCTCATGGCACTAAATGCACCCCTTTGAGATAGGCACTTTCTACTGCCACATTATGGATGGGGAAACTGAGGCGTGGAGAGTCCCGGGTCAAACGTTCAGCTGACATAAGGTAAAGTTCGGATACAAACCTGGACTGTGTGGATGCGCAGTCTGCTTCCTGCTCAAGCACTTCTCTAGGTTCCGGTAAAACTTTGAAGGCATTAGTTATATTTCACTTGAAGAAGAGATTTAGGGGATTGAGAATACTGCCTGAACAGGCTTGAATTGGAAAAGGAGTTAAACATCTGTTCTGTGATAGTTCATTGGTTGGAACTAGGATTTCTCAAAGAAGAAACCCTTTTAGGTCCCACCAGAATAAGGGATGCACCCTCGACGGCGTTTCATCCATGAGTTGCCTGAACTTTAGAAAGCTCAAAGATTTCTTGCCTAAAACACTTGGCCCTGAATTGCAGAGATAGATGTGTTTTTGAATTCAGTGACCCTTGATTGAAGATCCTTTTCAATGCTAAGATCTTCAGAATGTTTTGGTGAGAGTCATGGACCTCTTGGTTTTCCTCTATGTTTCCTATCTTCCTGCACAAGTCTCACTGCCATCTGTTACCCTACCTCATGGGATGGCACTGGGGGACGATGTGGGGAGGTCCAGAGAGCAAATATAGTTCAAGATGACTAGATTACATGAGATAATTGGAAATAATCAGCAGGGTATCAGGCACCTAGGAAGTACTCATATACATATTTCCCTTCTTTATTGTTATTTTAAATCACCTAGTCCACACCCTATGTGTAGTAAGCACTCAATAAATTATAGCTGTTGCAGGGCATGGTGGCATGCTCCTGTAATTCCAGAGACTCAGGAGGCTGAGGCAGGGGGATTATAAATTCAAGGCCAGCCTCACCAATTTAGCAAGGCCCTGTCTCAAAATAAAATATAAAAGGGAGGGGGATGTAGCTCAGTGTTTAAGCACCCCTGGGTTCAATTCCTAGTAGTAAAAATATAAAAATAAATTTATAGCTGTTACCCTTTTGGGCAAGTCTAATTTTAATATCCTTTATTTTGTAGTCCTTGGATATTTCCTCCCATATAACTTTTTTTTTGTTCTCCCTCCTCTTGCCTTCTGTCCTCTACAGCATAGCATCAGAACACTCTCTTTTTAGACTTCCACATGGGGTCCTCCAAGAAGGTTACTCTCTCAGTGCTCAGCCGAGAGCAGTCAGAAGGGGTTGGAGCACGGGTGCGCAGAAGCATCGGCAGACCCGAGGTATGTTGATTGTGTGGCTGCTTCTTATTTTCTTTTCACAAGGAACTGGTAGGATGTTGAGGATGATTTGGGAAGAGAGGGCCAAGATGGTCATGAGCTGCCCAGTGAGGTGCCAAAGATAACAGACTCTAAGCTTCATGTTTGGAACCCCATGGAGACCAAAGGAAATTTCTGGAATGTGAATACGGATGGCCTGGGCAACAAGTGCAGCTGAAGTGTGTCTGCTTCTCTATACACTCCCATATCCTACTTTGGGCTCACCTGAGCATATGTTTCACCAAACATATCTACCCCACAGCTCCTCAGTTTACCTATAATTCAAAGCATCAGGGAGTAATTCTGGGTTCCAATTCCAAATTCTCAGGAGAGTGAATTGATTAGCTTGGCATGGATCAGATCTCCATTCTAGATCAATCCCAAATTGCTAGGGGTTTGGATTCACAGAGAGACTGCTACGACTCAACTCTGTAGACCTCTGATGAAGGGCACATATGTGGGGACTCAGTAAAGGTAAGATAGATGCTTTTCAGCATCAGAGAATTTTTTGGTTTGAATACTATGGGGAACTTGAGATTTATAGGGGAAAAATACACAAAGAGGTATTGAATAATGGTCATAGACTCAAGGCCATAGCAGATTCCAAATTTCTTAATAAGAGGAGAAATGCATAAGGGAAATGGATTCCATTTTGAAAAGTAGGGCTGGTTTGTCACTCCTCTTTGCTCAGATAACATCTTGCTACTTTGTTGCTAAAACTAAGCTTTATGCCACTCATTACATAAGGACTACTGTCCCCACTTTGTGACAATAAGTATCTTTAAAAACCGCTCATAGGGTTTTTACAACCTAGCTTTCCTCAGTGAGTGCTGCCCTACATTGTTGATAGATTGGAAGTTTTCAAAAATTACTTATTTGGGGCTAGAGCAGTGGCTCAGCAGTTGTGGCACTTGCCTGCCATGCACAGTGACACGGGTTTGAACCCCAGTACCACATACATAACAAAGTCTTGGAGCAAGGAAAGCCACATGAGAAACTAAAGAATGATTCTCTCGCTCTGTCCCTCTCTCTCTTAAAAAATTACTTATTTGTTTTGAATTAACAAATAAAAATTGCATATATTTATGGTATACAACCTGATGCTTTCATCTCCGTATGCACTGTGAAATGGCTAAACCAAGCTAATATATATATACATATTACCTCACATCGTAATTATTTTTAGTGGTGAGAACATTGGAAAATCTATGGTCTTAGCAATTTTCAATGATATTGTACATTGTCATTAATTGTAGTCCCCATGTGGTGAAACAGATCACTTGAAGTTATTCCCTGACTGATATTTTGTAGCCTTGGACTAACATCTCTTCATCCCCCAGCCTCAGCCTCTGGTAGCCACCATTGTGTTCTCTGCTTCTAATTGTTTGCATTCAATATATAAGATCATGGCATATTTGTCCTCCTATGCCTGACTTATTTCACTGAGCATGAATGTTGCTGACTAGCCATTGAGGTAGTGGGTGAACTGTCAACCCTACTCTCTAGCAACCCCGTCAAGGTTTTTGCATCAGTGTCTTTGCCATTTCTCTTTACAATCTTAACTTCTTTTTTTATCCACAAATATCTCTCAAAACCCAGCAAATATTGTTTGCCAAAGGACACATGCAGACAGGTTTATTCTAACAGCCAAACACACAGGGGCAGGTGGAGGTGGTGTCATATTCTGTCATGTTCCATCAACAGCAGAACAATTAGAAAGAATTCTGAAACCCTGCAGATACCTCTCGCTTAACCATTATTGATGTCAAAAGTAGCTAATACTTTAATTAGCTCATCTGTCAGGAACACATTTGCTGATAATTTTCTGAAAAAAAAATTTGGACCCTTTGGTAGTCTGCTGAAACTTATCAATTACTTTGCAAAACAGTGTTTTAAAATACATACAATAAACCACACAGGAGTAACAAGAAAAACTTTTTTTGTACTATAGTATGGTTAAAATTTGAGAAAACATCTAGGTGCAATGGCATATACCTGTAATCTCAGTGACTGGGGAGGCCGAGGCAGGAGGATTACAAGTTCTAAGCCAGCCTCAGCAACTTAGTGAGGCCCAAGCAATTTAAGTAGACCCTGTCTCAAAATAAAAGGTAAAAAGGGCTGGCAATGTGACTCAGTAGTAGAGTGCCTCTGGGTTCAATCTCCAGTACCACAGGAAAAAAATAGTTTTAACAAGTAACTTTCTAGTCTTGTAATTTTGCATTAAATAAGAGGATTATCGGCAGTTCTAGTAACACCCGAATTTCAAAGCTGTCAGAAGCATGAATGATGTTTCAAGATCCCTACTCACAATTGTAATGTGATATGAAAATAGCTTTGATTTCTATTGGTGTCAAAGGTAAAGGTACTGGTAATTTATTGCAGTTTGTTGAATACATTCATAATTAAAGAAAATATTAAGTTTCAGTCTAGAAATGGTGGCAACTGTTGCACAACAATGTGAGTGTACTAACGTTACTGCAGTGTGTACTTACAATGAATAAAGTGCTCAATTTTTATGCATATTTTACCACAATGAAAAAATGCAAAAAAATTTAGACAGAGGTTAGTGAAAATAAGGAGGTAATTTGTTTTTTCCAATCCATGTTTACAACATCCTTAAATTCTATCCATGGTCCCAGTTAAAAGTCACTGGCTGAAAATCCAGGCTTTAAAGACCTGGTATATTTTATTAACTCGGGTCTCCTGTGTCCCAGGGAGTAAGTGAATAATTTCAAACGAAGAAGAGTAGAGAAAACAGTATAATTATTCTCCATGTTCTTAGTATCCATCATGATTGAGTCATGGGCAATCTTACTTTATATCTTCATCAAGTTTCTCCCTTCAAAGTATGTTGAAGAGAATCCTAGCCATCTTTTCATTCATAAATATTTTAGTCTGTATGTCTAAAAGACAATCTAAAAATATATGTATAAGTACAATCCCATTATCACACCTAAAAGTTAAAATAATTCCTCAATATCATCAAATAGCCCTGGCAGATCTTGGTCTTCATTGATTTAGCCTCTGTAGATGGTGTTCACCATCATCAAGATACTGAGTTAAGGTAGCGTGTTAAGAGTCACAGCCAGAGATAGTTCAAGGCTGGGGCTGGAGTGGTGGCTCAGTGATTGTGGTGCTTGCCTGATTTGTGCGAGGACACAGGATTGAACCCCCGGACTACATATGCAATGAAGTGTCAGAGCAATGAAAGCTACATGAAAAACTGAATAAAATTGATTCTCTCTCTCTCTCTTACTGTCCTCCTCTCTCTTAAAAAAAGATTATTCAAGGCTGTATCTAGATTTATATGCTTGTGACCTCTTGCAGCCTTGTCATTGTTACAGTCAGGCCACAGTCTAGAGGCTGACTAAGCCCAGGAGGTACTCTGAGCTGCTGGAGTCTACCTCGAAGGGCCTCTTTTCTGCTGCCGTCTTCTCTTGATGCAGGCTAACCTAGAATCACTTCATTCTACCTGTTTACCTCAGGAATTATTGGCTTTATATCAGTTAGGATTAGGTTCAGGTGTGTGTAACAGAATGGATTCTCCAAAACCAGCAGATAATGTGAGTGTTTGTATTTCTTTTTTGGAAAGCCCTGAGTTAGGCAGACCAGGGGCTTAAGGCCTCACTGTTGCCAGAGATTTGTGCTCATTCTATTGCATAAAATTCTTTGTATTTTCCTAGTGTATCACCGTATGGCCCAAGACAGCTATTAGGGCTGTAGTAGTCATCTTTGCATTGCTATGACCTGAATACCTGAGGAGACAACTTGGAGGAACAAGCATTTATTTTGGAGTCAGTTTCAGAGGTTCAGTCCATGCTCGGCCGAATCCTTTGCTTTGGGCCTGAGGTGAGGCAGAACATCGTGGTGGAAGGGCTGGCAGGGGAATGCTGCACAGCTACTGGCAGCCAGGAAACAGAGAGAATGGAAGGAGCCAGGAAGCAAAGGGCGGGCAGAGGGGCCACAGGGAAGATGAGCCCTTCCAGGGCGTGCCTCCAGACCCACCTCCTCCACTGGTACCTTACCTGCCTACAGTGACCACCCAGTTATTTCATTCAAACTAGGATGGGGTGATGAGGTCACACACTCAGAATCTGGCCATTTTACCTCTACATATTACTGTATCAATGCAGGAGTTTTGTGGGACACCTCCTATTCAAAACATGACAAGGCAACTAGAACCATTTACACACTGCCTCATAAAGGAGAAGAGGGGAAAGGGAAAAGGACGTGTGTTAGCTGTGCATCTTCTTTTTATAAGGCATTTCCCTAAAAGTCCCACTGTGTAATTTGTGCAGTGTGGCCAGATTCAACCATATGACCTCACCTAGCTACAGAGAAACTAGGGAGTCTAACTCAGGATGCTTGCGGAATACCTTCCCTGTATACAGAACTCTTCTAGATTCAGTGGATCATCATGGCAAAAGCACAGGCCTAGCGCAGCATGTGTCCTGCCCCAGGGAACTGCCATTCCTGGTTGGTACTTCCAGTGCTTCCTGGCTTAAATGAAAGATGGTAGCTTCTGGGGTTTTATTGTAGAAGTTTTGTAGGTCTAAGGAGTGGTGACCACATATTTTGATTATCCTTCTCAAAAGATCAAAAGAAATAGCTTGGAAGCTACTGCTTGAATTTGGTAGCTAAAGGATTTAGAAGCATTTGCAGGAGAGGAGAAATTGAAAAGATTATCAGTTTAATTTGCAGAGAAAGAAAAATGTGATTGTATTGGAGACCTAGTTTACATATTTTAGAAAATCAGAGTTCTCCCATAATCTGATCTTTTATGCAGATAACATGTTTTTATTTAACATGTTTAGGAATATTAGAAACTTTGATAAAGACCAATTCTCAGCCCTGCAAGTAATACCTAAGTAATGATTTAATGCAAGATACTCTTGCTTATTGGAGACTGTCTCTAACACTGTCTTCTACCTCTGGCCAGTAAACCAGGTTGTTAAGGCTTGGGGCCTTCTGATAAACTGAGGTAGTGTGAAGACCCCCTTTAAACCTCAATTGCTGTGATCAAATCCAAAAGATTTCAGACATGTCACGTCACTCAGAGCAACAAGCTTGAGTTTATTGAAGGAACAGGAAAAGGGAAAGGGGATACTCTGAAGGGTCAGTGGGTCCTCTCAGAGAGGAGACGGACGTCATGCGTCTCTTGCCCTCCAGTTTTATTGGGTCTCAGGGAAGTTTCTAGAGAGTCTCACCCAGGTCCACCTCTTGACTTTTGAATGACAGGAAGATGACATTGGACTTTGAAGTCCCTAGTGCCATGGCCACTCAAGGTCATTTTCTCTCCTGCTGACTAGTTGTAATTGGATTCTTAAGCATAAATTCTTACAGATTTTATGCTTAGGAGGAATGATCCTTACCTCCCTGAGTTTTGGGATCTGGTCTGTGAAAAGGGTCATGAAGGTCTGCCCCTTGAGTGTAAGTTGAGTTAGTCTTGTTGACATTACTTTGGGCCTGCATTTCGCCTGCTGATAATGTTATGCCCAAGTCTCGAATCCCCAAAGACCACCAAGGAGCCAAATCCAATGCAAATACATTAGGGTTTTTTTAATTGCAGGCTTGAGCCTGGGCTCTCTCCAATGCAGTGGATTTAGAGGGAGGGAGCCCTAAGCCCTAGTACAGTGATACTTTTATAGGGTTTCACAGTGAAGCGGGAAATTCAAACAAAGCAAAGTACATGATTGGTTGATCTTCTAACATATATGATATATTTCCATGGTACCCTTTGTCTCGAGCTTCTAACATATATAGTTTGGTATGTTAGGAATTGGCTTGTCAGCTCCTGATTGGCTATTTATTTGCTAAAGGTAAGTTCATCTGGCGATATGAAATGTGGTTCGTTGTTCTTTGTTCTTAATAAATGGGAATTTAGAGCTACTTCAAATACTATTCAAAAATGAGGCCTCTAAAGACTACAACACGGTTTAGTTGCTGTACACTTTCTTTCAGCAGCCCCTGCTCTGCCCTGTCTCGCACCCTCCCGCTCTCTCTCA
>PVKS010029281.1:0-25520 GCA_004027875.1 Aplodontia rufa | reverse complement strand
CACACAGCCATGTGCGCACACAGCTACACACACTCCAACACACACAGCCACGCGCGCACACAGCTACACACACACCAACGCACACAGCCACGCACACACACTCCAACACAGCCACACGTGCACACAGGTACACACATTCCAACACACATAGCCACACACACACTCTCCAACACACAGCCATGTGCGCACACAGCTACACACACTCCAACACACAAGCCACACACAGCCACGTGCACACACACACTCCAACACACAGCCACGCACGTGCACAGCTACACACACTCCAACACACAAGCCACACACACACACACCAACACACACAGCCACACACACTCCAATACACACACACCCGGCAACCTATAAACAGGCCCCAACACACACCCAAAAAGTAGAAGTTTTAAACTAGCGATCATTGCTTGTCTTGGGGTTTTTTTTTAACGTGCTTTTTAAGAGTTAGGGGAACTTCGCACCCCAGCAGGCCTTGGCGCTGGCAGGGTGGCCTGCGTGTCCACGGGATGTCACACGCGGGCGCGCTCCTCGTCCTGGAGGCTTGTGCGGTCGTCTCCGTCCGTCTTTCTTTCCTAATGCAGAGCGAGCGCTGCTTGGAAGGGCGTGGGGCTCCGTACTCAGGTGCACCCGGCGGAGCTGAGGCTTCTGTCTTCTCCCCGCAGAGGCCCTGGAGGACGAGGACAAGGACGAGGACAAGGGCGACAGCGACCCCGCCTTCAGCCGCGCCCCACGGTGCGCGCAGGTGGAGCGGGCCCAGCACTGCAGCTGCGAGGCAGGGTTCCACCTGAGCGCCGCCGCGGGCCGCAGCGTGTGCCAGGGTAGGCGCAGGCTCCACCAGGGGGCGCCCGCCCCGCCAGGTCGGGGAAAGAAGGCGGGGAGGGTGGGCAGGGGAGGGCGTGGCCTCGGGGACCCCCGCCCAGGTTCTCAGGCGTTAACCCAATGCTTGTAGCTAAGCTGTAGGGGGACTCGGGAAAGCAAGCCTGGAGAAAGCTGCCGGGGTGCGGTCGGAGTGCTAGGCTCGTCCCCTTGTCAGAACCTGGCCCCGCCGATGTGCCCAAACTGGCAGCCACGAGCCCTGTTATCCCCTCCATCCTGGCTAGTGTCACATGGACGGGTGTCAGGAAGGGGCTTGAATCACAGTGCTGGCCCTTGAGCTGTGCAGGGCCTGGATTCATTCCCGCGTCCCCTCCTGAGCTTAGCGTTACAGGCCAATCCAGCTTTGCTAACCTCTACCGACTACCAGAGTCAGAAGTGCAGATGTGGGATTTGGTCATTTGGGCCGACAGGCTCATTCTACAGCGCAGAAAGGAGGCCCTCTTCATTCCATTCCTAAAGATGAGGCGAGTTGAGACGAGGCTGGGAACTCTTGGTGGGGCTGTGATTTGCCACCTGTACTGGGTCGCCCCAGTGAGCCTGCAGCCTGAGGTGCCCTCTAGGGCCGGGCACATCCTGCACATGGGCTCCCTCCCTCTCCTCCCAGTGCCAAGGCTCTGGAGAGAGGGCTGGCCTGCTCCTCTTCAGGCCATCTGCTGGGCTGAGGCTTAGCAGCTGCCCCAGATCCAGCCGCAGCCTCGGCTGCTGGAGAAATGGGCCACCTGGAGGGAGCAGGCTGATGCTGAGTCACAGCGGACACTCCTCTCCTCAGATGTGGACGAGTGTGAGCTCTATGGGCAGGACGGGCGCCCCCGGCTCTGCATGCACACCTGTGTGAACACTCCAGGCTCCTACCGCTGCACTTGTCCCAGCGGATACCGCACCCTGGCTGACGGCAAGACCTGTGAGGGTGAGTGAGGCTACAGCAGCGGCAAGTGACCATGGGTCTGCACGGGACCCTCTGCACATGGTCACCAGCTGCTGTGGCCACCACCCCACCCCTACCCTCACAATCGGGAGTCCCTGTTAGGGAGTCAGTGCCTCAGACGCATCTGATCTCAACGAAAGGGCCTCTCAAAACCTACAGCATCTACCTAGGAAATGAGTTTCTTGGCCATCCTAGTAAATAGTCTCTTCTGACCCTGGAGTCACTGTTTTCAAGGTCAGCAGGACCCAGAGGTGGAGCAGCCAGTTGGCCACTCCTGTTGCACAATCTGGAGGAGCCCCTCAGATTCCAAGACCCTGTGCACTCATCTGCAAGGCCACCTCTAAAAGACAGTACCTTACAGTCACTTATGCCTCAGTGTGGCCAGACTCCCCAGTGCTGCCCACGTTCGATGGCTAGCTGAGGGTAACAGGAAGGGGAACACCCAGGGACTGGCAAGGGGGTGGCTGCTGCCAGCCTTGGGCTTGAGAGGTAAGGAGAGGCTTGGGGCTTATCAGAGCCTCATGGAGGGCTATGGAGGATGCAGATGGCTGAGCGAGTCGTAGCCACCACCAGAACTGCCTCGAGGCAAGGATCCCACAGAGGAGCAAGCACCCAGCCCTTCAGGCTCCCATTTGCCAAGGCCTGCTGGAAGCAGAGGGCTGGGAGCCCAGAAAGTCCAGTCCAGTCAACCTCCTGGAACAGCGTGGCCTGGATGGGGAAGGGAAAACGGGGCATACCATGCTGAATCCTGGCCCTCAGTAGTGGCCTCCTGGGGGACAGGGTTGAGTTTTCTGAGGCTGATTCCAGGCATGGTGAGAAAGGTGCTTTAATGGGGAAGAAGGGGTGGCTTGTGGAACGGAGAGGCTGAGAGTCTTTACAGCAGTCACCAGTGACACCCCCAGCCAGGCCTGGGGACAGGGGTCACACCAACAGGAAGCTTCCTGTTAGTCCACTTCCTTAAGTACTGATATAGACACCAATTCTCCATGTGAGCACACAGCGGTCCCCCCTTATCCATGGATGATGCGTTTTATAACCCCCAGCAGATGCCCAAAACCACAGCTGGTGCCCAGCCCTGTGTCTATATACATACCCATGCTCAGTTGTAATCCTACAGTAGGCACTGTAAGAGGTCAGCAACAAAAACTAGCAATACATCAGTTATTAAAATGCATGCGACAGGCTGGAGCGGTGGCTCAGCGTTTGCAGCTCTTGCCTGGCAAGCGCGAGGGTGCAGGTTTAAACCCCAGCACCGCGTACACAATGGAGTGTCAGAGCAATGAAGGCCGCATGAAAACTAAAATTGATTCTCTCTCACACTGTCCCTCTCTTTAAAAGAAAATGCACTCTAATAAAATTCATCTATAACATGAGTTATTTCTAGAATTCCCCATTTAATAGTTTTGGACCATGGTTGCCCGCTGTTAGCTGAAACTAAAGAAAGCAAACCATGGACAAGGGGTCTGCTGTCTCAGTCGCAGGCCAGCAGGCAGATCCTTGCTCACCCTGGTTCTAGGCTCCAGAGCTCTGAGATAGTGGGCCTATGGTGGGGAATGGGTCTGCTGGTGTAGACTGATCTCACCCTGGGTGGATCCTCCCCTGCTGTGTGCCCCAACGGACACAGAACACCCCGGAGCCCAGCTGGCTCCACATAAAGGCTCTGAACTATTGGGGGAGAAGAGGAAGAGTGAGGGCACGGGGCGCCTCCATGGGCTGACCTGGGAATGTGTAGGCAGAGGTGGCTCCCGGGTGACATCCTGTTGGGCTCTACTGTAGGGCTCACAGGAGTCAACCTCTGGGACTGGTGTAGAAGGCAGTGTCCAGGGAGCCACCCCTCCCCCAGTATCCATGCCAGCACAGGATTGCTTGGGGTTGGGAAGAGATGGCTTTCACCCAGGACAGTGGGGGTGCCTGCTTCAGGTGGGAGTGAGGCCCAGGAGGAAGGTTTTTCTGAAGATTTCACCCTGAGTGTGTCTGACCTCCTTAGAGGCGTTTGGGCTGAGGGAGGGTGACAGGACCTGGGGGGTGGGGGTCTGCCTCACTCCACAGGCCTCTGCTGCAGATGGCCAGGGCGCCCTGGCATTGGAAGGCTCGCCTTGCACGAGGGCTGCGTTCCAGGGCCTGTCGGGGGTATGCATTTTCACCCTCATGTTGTGTCTGGTGTTTCAGATGTTGACGAGTGTGCCAGTCCACAACACAGGTGCCCTCAGGGGACCACGTGCATCAACACTGGGGGAAGCTTCCAGTGTGTCAGCCCCGAGTGTCCTGAAGGCAGCGGCAACGTGAGCTACGTGAAGACCTCTCCCTTGTGAGTACAGCAGGGGCCACCCACCACCGCCTCCTGCAGGTTTGGCAGGGCTGACTCCCCCTGGAGGCTCTTGAGGGCAGGAGCAGCTATGAGTGTCAGGCTTCTCTGAGCTCCTGCTTCCCTGGTCACAGTATGGTACCAAGTGCTCCCCTGCCACACACAGGACGGCAGCATTGCAACCACCCAGGTGGCATGGCGGGCTACCAGGGAGAAGCAGCTGCTGGTGATATCACCTTGCAACCCCACAGCAACCCAGAAGGCAGGTACATGTGACATGGACTTGGAAGACTGTCACTTTCTCATATTTACGTATGACTAGTAGACTTCAGTCATGTGTTTCTGTGCACGTTGTATTACGTAGGCTGCTTTTCCAACAGTGCTGGAAGGCTCCACATCCAGTGACCTTAGCACTTACACAACAGAGTTGGTCCTCTAAGGGCGGGGAGAGGGACCTTTAGGGGAATGACTGTCCCTAGCACAGAGCCCCTCGCTTCTCAAAAAGAGACCCTGAGAGCCTTCACAACATCTTCAAGATGCAGCTAATTGACTGCCTAAGTGTTAGCTATTTAAATTGCCTTTTGGATTGAAGCAGAAGTTAGAAGCAGCAGGAAAGTGTGTGGCACTGAAGAGGGATAGTTATTTTTTAGAGAGGGACAGAATCAGTTTTATTAGTTTTTCACGTGGCTTTCGCTGCTTAGACACTTCACTGTGTGCTTGGTGCTGGGCTTCGAACCTGCATCCTTGTGCGTGTCAGGCAAGCACCGTAACTGCTGAGCCACCACTCCAACCCCGAATGAGTTTTAAAGAGAGGGACAGGGGACCTGTCTGTCATAGCCTCTAGGGACATGAAGTCAACAGCTGGATGTGATATTTGACCTGCATAATCATCATCATACACAATCACAAATACTAGGTTGAATTTATTTGTATTTGGGTTTAAGATGGAGAAATACTGAAAGCACATCCACAGCCCCTGACTCCAAGTAGATAAGGACGACAGGTTTCTGCTTTAACAGTAGATGTTGTATTGGGAGAATTCACGTGTGGCGCACCAGGCTGTAGGGTGCCGCTGTTAACTGTCAAGGTCCCTCAGTGCCTGGGAGAGGATTTAGCACTTGCAGAAAGGGGACCTGCTTGGAACACCAGAGTTTCCAGCAAGAATCTGCTAAGGCTTTCTTCTTCTCTAACAATTAGAGTAATAGCACATACACATGTACGTGTATACACACCTAAAAATGAGAGTAATAACACATACATACGCATACATATGTACACACACCTAACAACTAGGGTAATAGCATACACACACATTTATGTGTATACACACCTAACAACTAGAGTAAAACCACATACACATGTACGTGTACACAAACACCACTAAAAACTAGAGCAATATAGCACATACACACGTATGCATATACACACCTAACAGTAATAGCACATACATGTGTAGACACACACCTAACAACTAGAGTAATAGCACATACACATGTATGTGTACACGCACATGTACGTGTATACACACCTAAAAAAGTAATAACACATACATATGTACACTCACCTAACTAGAGTAACATCACACAGAGTAATAGCACATGCATGTGCACACACCTAAAAATTAGAGTAATAACACATACATACACATATGTACACACACCTAACTAGAGTAATAGCAGATACACATTTACATGTATACACACATACACAACAACTAGAGTAATAAATAGCACATACACACACCAAATAACTAGAGTAATAGTAGATACACATGTTGTATACACACCTAACAACTAGAGTAACAGCAATACACATGTACACACAGACAAGAACTAGAGTAATAGTACATGTACATGTGTGTGCACACACACGAGTCAGGAGAGTGAGAAGGGCTCTCAGGACTGGGAACAGGTTCAAAAACCCTTCCCTGGCCATCCTGACACCAGCCATATTCACCCCCTGCAGCTCTGGAGCTCCTGGGCAAGGAACCCATGGCTGGGGAAGGTCACCCCCCTGGTGACATTGCAAGAGGGCAGGTGGGCAGCCCTGGTGAGTTTCCCTATCTGACTGCCTGCATATTTTGCCTCTGCTCCAGCCAGTGTGAGCGAAACCCCTGCCCCATGGACAGCAGAGCCTGCCGCAGTACGCCCAAGACCATCTCCTTCCACTACCTCTCGCTGCCCTCCAACCTGAAGACACCCATCACGCTCTTCCGCATGGCCACGGCCTCTGCCCCCGGCCGACCTGGGCCCAACAGCCTGCGCTTTGGAATTGTGGGTGGGAACAAGCGTGGCCACTTTGTGATGCAGCGCTCCGACCGCCAGACTGGGGAGCTGATCCTTGTGCAGACCCTGGAGGGGCCTCAGGTGCTGGAGGTGGACGTTGACATGTCCGAATACCTGGACCGCTCCTTCCAGGCCAACCATGTGTCCAAGGTCACCATCTTTGTGTCCCCCTATGACTTCTAAGAGCACCCTAGGGGGTGTGGTATGAGGGGTGGAGATTTGGGCTGATTTCTGTCCCCCAAGGACTCACATGCAGGCACGACTGTGCCAGACGTCTCTCTCCTCTGCCTTGGCCCTGCCCACCTGCCTGTCCACCCGGGCTCCCAGGGCACGGCTACACTCTGTCCCATGGAATGGCACAGACGAGTGGCCACAAAACTCAAAAACTGCTACATCACAGTCTTCTCCTGCTTTAAGTCTCTTCCCTTAGATTATGCACTTTCTCAAACCCGTTGTTTAGAGGCTGGGCAGCTTTTCACAATGCTGTGTGAATGGCATCAAGTTGGTACCCGCAGGGGACGGGGCTCACGGTGCGTGTCTGAGGTGGTGGTCCACTCTTCTGCGCTGTTGTGACAAGCCTTGACCCCCACGAGGTGCTTCTACATGCCGAGGGCCCAGTCGGGTGGTGTGGGGCAGTTCCCTCCCGCCACCCAGCAGGCTGCTCCTGTGGCACACCTGCCAGAGCACCATGGGGACCATGAACCTCGCCAGATCCTTCTGGACCATGGGACCAATGTCAAAACATGGATTCTGCCTGAATTACAGTCCTTTTGAGAAATCACGTCTCAGAAACAGCCTGGTACTATAACCGAGGAAATAAAATGTATTGTTCCTCCCTGCTCACCTGACTTGTTGAGAATGCGACAGCCCAGTTCCTTCTGGGAGGGGAGAGCTGGCTCTCTCCTGTCTGGGTTGGACACACTGGAACAAATGAATAAGAGAGAAAGCACAGGTAGTGTTTGGGTTTGGTCCACCAGTCTGAATTTGTCTCAAGTGACTGGAAGGGCAGGAGGCCTGGACAGTTTAGGAAGATGCTCATGCGGTCATGGACCACATGGCTTCCTACTTCTGGTGGCACAACCCAGGCGTGATGCCTCCAGACCACTGAAGCAGGAAGCCTGGCCAGGACTGAGACAGGGTGGAGAGGGGCAGTTCACATTAAACCCAGAAGCTCACAGGGCCGTGTGTAACGTCCAGTGTCCAAGTGCATGGTAATCTACTGAGTTTTCCTCATTTAAAAGCTCTTTGGCCTGGGCATGGTGGGGCACGCTTGTAACCCTGGTGACACAGGAGGATCAGAAGTTCAAGGCCAGCCTGGGGAATTTACTGAAACTTTGTCTCAAATCAACAGCTAGAATTATTTTATCAAATTTTAAAAATAAAAATGGTAAAAATCAGTGAATGGGATGCCATAAAGCTAAAAAGCTTTTGTACTGCCAAGGAAACAATCAAGAGTCAAGAGGTTTCCTACGGAAATGGAGAGAATTGTGGGCTATGATTCCTCTGACAGGAGCCTCATATCCAGAATCTACAAAATCCTCAAAAACCTTAACTACAAAAACACAAACAACCCAATTAACAAATGGGCCAAAAAGCTAAATAGAAACTTCTTACCAGAGGACACTGATCAAGCCAATGAATACATGAGAAAGTGCTCTAAATCACTAGTAATCAGAGAAATGCAAATGAAAACCACATTAAGATATCACCTTACACCAGTCAGAATGGCAAAAATGAAGAAAATAAACAATAATAGATGCTGGAGGGGCTGTGGAGAGATAGGCACACTAGCACACTGTTGGTGGAGCTGCAGACTGGTACAGCCCCTCTGGAAAGCAGTGCGGAGAATCCTCAAAAAACTAGGGATGAGCCCACCATACAATCCTGCTATTCCACTCCTGGGAATCTTTCCAGGGGATTTAGAATCAGCACATTATAGTGACACAGCAATATCTATGTTCATAGCAGCTCAATTTACTATTGCTAGGCTATGGAAACAACCCAAATGTCCCTCACTGGATGAATGGATCCAAAAACTGTGGTACATTTATACCATGGAATATTACACAGCAATTGGAAACAATGATATTGCAGCCTTTGAAGGTAAATGGATGGCTATGGAAGAGATCATGCTGAGTAAAATCAGCTTAACCCAGAGAACTAAGGGTCGATTGTCTCCACTCATCTGTGGAGGTTGGGACTAGACTCTGGCCAGTGAGAAAGTTGGTCTATTATTATGTGTTAAATCCAGATAAGGTGTAATGCTATACAACATAATCCTTTTTTAGTGATATTGTGGGAAGGGGAAGGGAGGGATAAGGGTGAGTAATTGCAGGGGCACTCCTGGGGGTCATTCTAATATCCAGAATCTATACACATTTTATATTATTTTGTTAAAAACTTGTATGGTTGTTCAAAAATAAAAAAAATTATAACAATAAAAATAAAAATAAAAATGGCACTGGGTGCAGTGGCACACACCTATAATCCCAGTAGCTCAGGAGGCCGGAAAATCAAAAAGTTCAAAGCCAGCCTCAGCAACTTAGTGAGACCTGTCTCAAAATAAAAAAACAAAAAGGGCTGGGAACCTAGAGCAGTGGTCAAGTGACCCTGGGTTAAATCTCCAGTACAAAAAAAAAAAAAAAAAGAGGATGCCAGAGAGTGTCATCAGATTAGCAATCAAGCCTCAAGGGAGGATGGTTTCTGGGATGGGCTTGCCTTGTCCTGTCCTGTGGGACAGAAAACAAGACATGGTCAAGAACTGCTTTTGAAATTTTCCTTCCCTGGGCTTGGGGACTCAGAAGGGTCTGACAGCCCTCGTTCCTGGGTTATTAGGAGACTCGTTAGCGCAGCGTGCACAGCCTTGCACTGCCAGCGGCGATGCGATGGCTCTGAAGCCCGCATGCCAGCCAACCTGCTCTGCAGCCCACCACGCTCCTGCCAGGCTCCTGCTCCTGCTGGGGTGGGGTGCCTGGGAGGGACGAGCCGTCTCCACTAAACTACACGCTAGGAGTCTGATGCCACCCAGGCCCAGTCTAGAGGAACAACTTTCATCACCAGGATCTGCCTCCATCACACCTGCTCCCTAGACGTCGTGGCACCAGAGTAGGAAGCCCGGCTGCTTGGGACTCCTTGTGCATTACTCTGTCTAGGACCTTCCCCAGGGAACAGCTTATGTGTACTGCGTCAGTCAACTTTCCGTTACCGAAACAAAATCAGCTTGTAAGGAGAAAAGGGTTGTTCTGGCTTGCGGCTTTGGCGATCTCAGCCCAGGCCTCTGGCTCTGTCGTTTTGGGGCTGTGGCAAGGCAAGCACATCATGGCAACGGTGTGGGACGGCAGGAGACCAGGGTTTCATGATCCCCTGCAGGGCCTGCCCCCAGAGACCAAGACCTCCCCACTAGGCCCCACAACTCTAGGTTCCCACCACCCCCAACAGTGCCAAGCTTGGGACCAAGTCTTGAACACACAGACCTCTGGCGGATACCGCAGATCCGAACCACAGCAACATCCTCTCTTTACTCTCCCCAGTGGAAACCGACTATGTCCTTTCCCAGCTGCAGTCCATGCTAGGCCAGCGTAGCTACTCAGTAACAAGTGTTAATTTGCACGTCTTTCCTGCTAATATCATTTCATATTACTTGGGGTGGCCTTTACAGCCCCTTACATTTATGTAGGGGCTGGAGTGGTGGCTCAGCAGTAGTGGCGCTGGCCTGGCAGGCGCAAGTACGTGGGTTCAAACCCTAGCACCACACACACAACAAAGTGTCGGAGGAACAAAAGCCACATGAAAAACTAAATAAAAATCGTATCTTTCTCTCCCTCTCTCACTGTCCCTCTCTTAAAAAAAAAAAAAAAATGCAAAGTTGCAAATCCAGAAAAGCAGAGTAGCATGATGAACCCATGTGTCAGGCACCCCTGACCGCACCTGACCAGCCTCGTTTCATCCACCCTTGCCCCACCCCGTGCTGGTTCTGAAATAGATCCTAGACACCATCTCATTTCATGGCTAAGTTATCAGCATGTCTCTAAGGGAGGACTTTAAAAATAAGCTCAATACCATTTGTACCTAAAAGAATTAACACCGCTGCTCAACAGCTTCAAATAGTCATTGTTTAAATTTCTGAGTGAGTGAAGATTTTGTTTGCTTGAACTAGGTCCATGCGCTGTGGTTTATTAACGCCTTCTGATCTCGTTCCATCTGTAGCAATGGTTCTCACACTTCAGCAGACCCCAGTGAATCACCCTGGGCCAAAAGGTGGCAGAGACCCAGAACAGAGTAGCTGTGAACAGCACTCCAGGGGATTGTTCCAGGCACGGAGAAGGGAAGGGCTTTCTTTTTTTAATGTTTTTTCTATTAGTGCATTATAGTCACACATGATGATGGGATTTGTCGTCACATATTCCTAGATACACACAATACAATTTGATCAAAATCCCCCTCCCCACACCCTCCTACCTCCCTCTTCCTACCCCCGATCCCTTGCCTCTCTTCTGGGTCCTATATTTTTTCCTAAAGTACCCAAGTACAGTGTCATCATTCTTGTCCCTATGCAGAACATTTTTATATACGTGACTGTGCGCACACACAGTGACACTTCAAATGCTGCTGCAGCGCACCTCGCTGCGTCTCGGTCCCAACCTTCCCCTTCCTAGGAGGCTTTCTATCACAGCTTGGTTGGAGCAGTCCCTTTCTTTGCCACGAATGGGAGGCAACTATGTCACCGCTGCTGCTGGACAACGGTGCTTCTTAACAGCAAGGGGACCAGGGAGAGGGGAAAAGTCTCCTGTTGGCTCTCAGTGACACGCTCCTGGCGGCCGGGTCTCCTGTTGTGTGAGGCGAGTGGCTTTCGCCCAGAGCTGCTCTGGTCTGCAGCGGGCGCATCCCTACGGCTCTCACCTGCAGGCTCTTGTCTGTGTGCTCACAGAGGCCGCTCCCACACCTGCCTGTCCCGCAAGCAGGGGATGCTACAGAATAAAACAGTGGTGCTGGCGGCAGACGGCCTGAGTCTGGCCAAACACTTCCTACTCTCCCACCTCTGGGACTACAATGGGCGGGCCCTTCTGCTCCCTTGGTTGGACCTAGCGGTGGAACTAGCAGTGGCACTAGCACTGGTTAAGCAGCGGTGCAAGTCTCTGTCAGGTGATGCTGGAACCCCGAGTTCCCCGCTGTCACACAGCAACCTGCCACCATGGGAGGGTCTGTCCTGAGTGCCTGGGTGGTCAGTGAAATGCTGGTGACGCCCAGTGATTTTAGGGTTGTTTGTTACACTGCCTGACTACCCCGAGACACTCAGAGCAGAAAGGGAAAATGCATGGGAGATTCCCTCCATCACTGAGGGCACCCGCCACGGTGGCGGAGGACATGCCTTCGTGTTCCTAGGCTTGCTTTACCCCTCGGAAAGAGAACGACGCAGGCTAGAACAGGATGACTCCAGTGGCCTTCCCAGCATCAAGGCCGAGCCCCTGCTCCTCCAGACGCCTGCCTCGGGAGCACCACCTGCCTCACAGCGAGGTTGAACTGTGTCCCCCAAAGGATCTGTTCAGGTCTGAACATCTCATGCCTACATGACCCAATGTGGAAGCAGGGTCTTTGCAGATGCAAGTGGCTAAAATGAGGCCATGCTGGCTCAGGGTGGGCCTATGGTCCTCAGTGTCCTTACAAGAAAACAGAGACAGGTGCACAGGGGAGATGGGCAGAGATGGGAACTGTGCTGTCCTGGCCAGGGAGTACGGACTGCAGCTAATGCCCCCAGACGAGGGCCCTTCCCGCAGGTGCAGTCCCCGCCACCTGCTGGCATCCCTGTGTGCAGCTGTCCCTCCTGATGTTGGTGGGAGACAACTGTCAGGTGGGCAGGTCCGTTTCCAGTGGCCCTCGCTGGAGCTCTCATTTGCCACACTTTCCACGTGGTAGAAAAACTGCCCTCCTGGTAGTGAGGCTGATGGGGAGACCTGGGAACTGAACTTTTCAAAATGGGTTCTTCTTGGACTCATAAAACCCACAAATGGTTCCCATTCAAAACAAGACCACCACGAACCATCTAAGCACAAACTCCCAAAACCCGCTCAGTCACGAGCCCCGAGGCAAGGACAGTGGCAAAACCAGCAACGTGCCCAGAAACTCCAGTTACAAAACTAAGCCTTCCCTTGGAGGCAGGAGACAGGGCCCAGGAGCCCTGCTTCACGGACTAAGCCTTAACAGAGCCAAGGCCCTGGGCACCAGCAGTGTCTCCCCATTGGCTCCAGCAAACCCTCTTTCCTGCCTCCCCCTCAGCCCGTGGACAGAAGCCTGTGCACCTTGTTTAAAAAGTGAAGGTATTTTTTGAACCCCCCACCTCTTCTTCCTGGTTCAGACTTAGCTGTGGGGTGCACCCCGAAGAACACAGCCCTCCAGAACCCCTGGAGGTCCTGGATGGCAGAGGTCAGGAGGCTGGCGGGCTCTGCTTCCTGAGGGCTGCTCACACCAGCTCCCCAGCCTGGGGCGCACAAGGACAGGCATTCAGACTCTAGACAAGAAGGGATTCACAGCAGCCAGGCTCTCCTCCTTCATGGACTGAAGTGGCTGTTCTCTGGCTAAATAAGGACCATTCCTGTTGATTCCAGGTTTCCCTAACTGACTCCAGCTACACAAGGAAGTTTAAACTGGCCTGCAGTGGGTGTGTGGAAGGCTGAGGAGCCGGGCTGTTGGCAGATCGGGGCCTAGATCACACACTTGTCCAGGAAGCCCAGGACTAAAGTCCAGTTCACATGGCTATGAAACAAAAATACCTGCCAAGCAACGCATCCTGGTGCATAAATGTGAAATAGTTTTGCATAGGATAGAGCTTGGATATAAAACTTATATTTATTTGAGACTTACGGGAATGGTAAACAAGGCCACTGCCATGGAATGCCTGACAAAGGCACGTGGAGCTAGCTGGGAGTGAAGGTCCCAAATACTGATGATCCAGGAGCTTCCTGCCAACAGTCACCGGCCCTTGGCTGGGAGGAAGTTACCATCTGGCTTCTCTGAGTGCGAATGTATTCCCAGGAAGATGGGTCCCTGGGTGTGCCAGGCAGGGAAGGAGGATGGTAGAGGCTGTCTCCATGCCAGTGATGGACATGTATATATGAAATATATTTAGAGACATACTTACAAAGTGCAGATGTGCATGCGTGTATATACATATGTATGTGAATGCACACACACATGAGCTATACTTTTTTTTTAAAGAGAGAAAGAATTTTATTTATCTTTTCATCTGAATTTTGTTTTTCTGACAGTCTTATATATGGTGCTGAGATTCAAACCTGGGTCCTCGTGCATGCCAGGCAAGCACTCTGCCACTGAGCTCCTGCTCCAGCCCCTTTAGGTGATACTGAATACTTAAAAGTGAACCAAAGGGGGGCTGGAGCGGTGGCTCAGCAGTTACGGTGCTCGCCTTGCATGCACAAGGGCGCGGGTTCCGACCCCAGCACCACATACACAACAGAGTGTCGGAGCAATGAAGGCCACATGAAAACTAAATTAAAAAAATTCTCTCTCTCTCTCAATGTCCCTCTTTCTCGTATAAAAAAAAAAAAAGTGAACCATAGTTTCTACTTCCGGAATGGCAGAGTAAGATCTCCAAATGGCGCGAGAGCACTGCAAAGGTGGTCGAAACGTTCGGAACTCTGAAAACTGAAGGCCTACAACAGTTGGAGGACCATTCACTCAAGTAAAGCAGCGGAACCCTGGTGAAACGCCCCATGGCATTTTAACTTGCCCTGTGGCTCTCTTTCTCCCTCCCCAGTCCCGCAGCCTTGGCCGCCACAGCCATACCTCGCAGCAGTCACTGGTGTGGGTGGATCAGGTGAGTAGCCCAACTGTTGCCATCCGCGCTGCATGACTTCTCAGGGGACGGTCTTCACTTCCCCAGACTAAGACTGTGCTCTGTATGAAGAGCCCTACCAGCAGACCAGCCACCTGGGAGGCTGAGGCAGGAGGATCGAGGGTGCGAGGCCAGCCTGGGCCACTACAAGACCCTGTCTCAAAATAAAAGCTTAAAAGGGCTGAGGATACAGCTCAGTGATAGAGCACACCTGGGTTCAATTCCCAGTACTAAACAAAACCAAACTAACACCACCAACTACTGAACATTGTAACTACCTGAGGTCTTACGTACCAGTCAGGACCAACAAGAGGCTGACCAAAAAAAATAGGAAAAACCAGACCTGGCAGCACATGCCTGTGATTGCAGCTACTCAGGGGGGAAAAAAGGAAAAACTGGGGCTGGAGCGGTGGCTCAGCAGTTATGGTGCTTGCCTGGCATGCGTGAGTACATGGCTTCAAACCCCAGCACCATGTACACAGCTAAGTGTTGGAGCAACAAAAGTCACATTAAAAACTAATAAAAATTGATTTTCTCTCTCTCTTAAAAAAAAAAAAAAAGGAAAACTGGGAATCCAGCAACCATGTGTGCAGCACGCGGAATGGAAAGGCCTGGAAAGGCCCCACGTTCCTACCGCTCTGCTCCCACAGGAAGCAAAGCCTAAGGCAGGGAAGCAAGCTCTGTATTCTTTCTCCTTTCAGGGCTGGGAGGGAACCCAGAGCTTCAGGATGCTAGGCAAGTGCTCCAGCGCTGAGCTTCACCCTCAGCTGTTTTCACTTCATTTATTGTGAGACAGGGTCTCGCTACGTCTCTCAGGCTGGCCTTGAACTTGCGATCCTCCTGCCTCAGCCTCCCGAGTTACTGGGATTACAGGCGTGCACCACCACCCTGGCTTGACAGTGTGTTCTAACACAAACAGAGCAACTCTATACGACTGGAAGACTCATGTGTACAGGTATTTAAGAAAATTTTTGTCCAATCATTAGCTGACTACTCAGCTGAGCAATGACTTCAATGGTCATCACAATAGAAAACAGATTTTTACAAATGTACTCCAAGAAAATCACTAAACAATAACAATAAGCAGCAACAGCAAACCCCAAGTAGGGTAGTTTGGTTTACAGAGTTGACAACTATAATGCTTAAAATGTGAGAGAAAGTAGCTACTTACCTAGCTTGCAGTGCACAAGGCCCTGGGTTCAATCTGCAGCGTGGCAAATAAATACAATAAAATGTTCCACTTTAAATAAGCTGGAGAGCCAGTGTGGTGCTCCATGCCTGAAATCCCATTGGTTTGGGAGGCTGCAGCAAGAAGGTTCCAAGTTCAAAGCCAGCCTCAGCAACTTAGTGAGGCCCTGATCAACTTAGCAAGACCCTGTGTCAAAATAAAATATAAAAAGGGCTGAGGATGAGCTGGAGAGGTGGCTCAGCAGTAGAGTGCTTGCTGACATGCGCAAGGACCCGGGTTGAATCCCCAGCACCACATACACAACTAAAAGAAGGAAAAACAAACACCAGATGAAAAAGTACAAATTAACTTTTTCTCTTTAAAAAAAAAAAAGGTGTGTGTGAGGGGGTGCAGGGATGTGGCTCAGCAATTGTCCCTTCATTCAATCCCTGGTACAAAAATAAAGATGTAAGCATGCATAACACAAGGAAGTACGTCCCACATGAACACACGTTCGTGCATGCATGCACAACCACTAGAAACCGTCCCAGAAAGCCTAGATGGGAAACTTACCTGAGAAAGACTTTAAATCAGCTATAATAAACATGTTCAAACAGCTAAAGGAGATGTCTAAAGAATGAAACTATGAGAATAGTCTCACTAAACAGAAGCTATCAATAAAGAGATAGAAATTATTTTCATTTATTTATTTAACTTAGGGTTGCTGTACCACTGAAATACACCCCCAGCCCTTTTTATTTTGAGACAGTGCCTCGCTAACTTGCCCAGGCTGCCCTAGAACTCACGTTCCTCTGCCTCAGTTTCCTGAGTAGGTGGCATCACGGGTGTGTGCCATCGTGCCTGGAAAAGTACAAAAGAGTACAAATGAAGCAGCAAACTCCCAAGAAGCTTCAAGAGCAGCTGAGAACAGGCAGGAGGAGGAATGAATGACCTCGGGACATGCACAGGTCAACTGCTATTTTCCAGCTTGAGGAGCAAAAAAATAAAATAACTGGTACGCACACCAACAGAAGCAGGAGACTCCAGGGGAGAAGGGGAGAAAGGCAATGAAGAAAAATGGCGGAACAGTTCCCAAACTCAATGGAAACACTAACTCGCAAATCTAAGAGGCTGAAAGATGACCCTCAGGACAAACTCCAACAGACCACGCAAAGCTGTTCTTCAAAGGAGGAGAAATCCAGATATTCCTACGTACAAAAAAAAGAAAGAAAAACCCCCGAGAATAAGCATTCCTAGCACCCTCCAAGAAATATCAGAGGAAGTTCTTCAGGCTGTTAGGAAAGGACACGGGATAGTACCCTGCTTCCACCAAGAGAAAGAGCGCTATGTAGAGGTGACCACATAAGTAAATATAATAGACAGCATGGATTTATTTTTGTTTTTAGCAATTTTAAATCCTGATTTAAATGACAACTGCATACAGCAATAGTTATAAAACTGTTGGTGAGCTCATGCTACGTGCAATTTAGTTTGTGACCAATAGAAAGGAAGGGAGAGCAAAGCTGTACCGGAAACAAGGCTCTCACCCACTACTGAAGTTAGGTTGCTATCGCTCTGAACGACGCTGCTTAAGTTCTAAGTGTAGTCACCCCCATGCAATCAACAACAAAAAAACTCCAGTGCATGCAGCAAAAGAAACATCACAGGAATTAAAATGACAGAGTGGAAAACACTGAACACAAAATATAGCATTCACAGAGGAACGAAACGGACAACTCAGAAAACAAAATAACAGACATAGATGTAACTGGATGGCTGTTTTTAAACAAGATTTTATTCTTCCTTATAGCTTTCCATAGTGAAGGGGTTTAACACTTCCATACATGCTCACGTCTTAAGTCCCCCCTTTACCCCCGCCTCCCCTCCGACCCCTGGTCAGCGAGTTTGTCCCCAGGTCGATTGCTAATCCACGTGTCATGAGTCATTGTCTGAACTTACCATTCTCTCGCTCTTTCCTATATTGTACTTTGGCCTCCACATATGAGAGGAAACATTGGGCCCTTCAGTTTCTGGGTTTGGCTAATTTCACTCAGCATGATTTCCTCCATCTCCACCCATTTACCAACAAAGGCCACAATTTCATTTTTTCTTAATGGCAGAGTAGAACTCCATGGTGTGTGTGTGTGTGTGTGTGTGTATCACAGTTTCTCGAACCATTCATTCAATGGGTGGATTCCAGCATTAACTATTGTGAATTGTGCTGCTATAAACATTGATATAGCTGTGTCACTGCAGTATGTCACATTTATGTCTTCTGGGAAAATTCCCAGGAGGTCTAATGGTGGTCTGCACTGTTATAGATGTACACATTTTATATATGTTTAGTGCAACCTCTAGGACAATCTAGACACTCAAAAGCATTAATATATAAATCAAAAGGAAGTTCTAAACAAAAATGCTCAAGTAACCCACAGGAAGGCAGAGAAAGGAAATGGGGGGAAAAACCCAGAAAATAATAAAATGGCTAATTTAAGTCCGGACACATTGATAATTAAGCTACACAAACGTGAATGGCCTGAACACACCTTGTGTGCAGACAGCATGTACTGACATAATGTGATCAAAGTGGCACTAATACCTCCATGATCTTCTCCCAAAATCATAGTCCAAGAGCAAAATATCAGCCAATGTCAACCGAGGGTCATTTTGCAAAACACCTGATCAGTACCTCTCAAAACTGTCACGGTCTTCAAAAACGGAGTCTGGTGGCACACACCTATAATCCCAGCAACAGACGCAGGAGGATTCCAAGTTCAGGGCCAGCCTCAGCAACTCTCAGCAAGATGCCATCTCAAAATAAAAAGGGCTGGGGATGTTGCTCAGTGGTAGAGCACCCCTGGGTTCAACCTCCAGCATGTGGGTGGGTGGGCGGGGGATTTAGTGCGACAAATTTTCCTTTAAACACTGCTTTAGCTACTCCTACAAATTTTGATTAAGTTCTATTTTCATTTGTTTCCAAGTACTTTCCA
Source organism: Aplodontia rufa (assembly GCA_004027875.1). Taxonomy (NCBI): domain Eukaryota; kingdom Metazoa; phylum Chordata; class Mammalia; order Rodentia; family Aplodontiidae; genus Aplodontia; species Aplodontia rufa. The sequence continues at coordinate 7,113 of PVKS010029281.1, read as the reverse complement.
GTTCCATGAGACTTATTTGACCTCTGAATTTTTGGGGTTTTATAAACCAGGAAAGGTTTATCTTGGTGACTGTATTTGGTGACGATACTCTGTGAAGGGTTCAGTATATGTCAGTTAGACCAACTTAACAGTGTTTTCAGTTCTGTGTAGTTGTTCTACTAGTTCTGTAGATGACTATAGAGAATTTGTCAGTTTTGGTTTCACATATGAAGCACCTTGTGCTGTCTGGATGGGTGGTTCTCCATGTGCTGGTGGTAAGGTGGTGAAAGCTTTATGAGGCTCATGCGAGGTAATGGGGTCATTGGGGCACTGATTTTTGGAAGGGATTAAGGCTGGTCTTGTAGGGTTAGTTGTCCTGAGAGGGATGTTACAAAGAGAGGCCGCCCCACGCCACACGGTTGGCCCTTCTCTTTGCACCCATTCCCCCTTCTGCTTTCCTTCCCATGTTGTGACACCAGGGGGCCGTCACAGGCCAAGTGAACTTTCAGCCTCCAAATCCGTGAACTAAATAAACCTTTTAATAAAAAAAAATTCCATATACTGGTGTACTGTGGTTGTACATATGGTGGAATCTGATGTTACATCTGTACTTGCACACAACGTAACAATATAATTTGGCCACTACCACTCCCAGTATTTCCCCCTTTCCCCAGGCTCTCTCCTCTGCTCTACTGACCTCCCTTCCATTTTTAAGAGACATCTCCCATCCACCACCATTATCTTTTCCTTTTCCTCTCTACCTTCCATATGAGAAAAAAATACAATCCCTGATCTTCCAAGTTTGGCTTATTTTGCGTAACATAATCTCCAGCTCCACCCATTTTCCTGCAAATCACCTACTTTCATTCTTCATTATGGCTGAGTAGAACTCCAGCGAGTGGGGGCTGGGGATTTAGCTCAGTGGCAGAGCGCTTGCCTAGCACGCGCAAGGCTCTGAGTTCAGTCCTCAGCCCTGAAAAAAAAAAGAGCTCCAGCGCGTGCACACACATTTTCTTTATCCAGTCATCCACTGATGGACACCTGAGCTGGGTCCATTTCCCAGGGGTTGGAGCACTGGCTCGGCAGTTTTGGCGCTTGCCTTGCATGCCCAGGGACGCAGGTTCAAACTCCAGCACCACATACACAACAAAGCGTCAGAGCAACGAAAGCCAAGTGAAAAGCTAAATAAAACTGAGAATTGCTTTTTCTGTATCTGTAAAGAAAGACATTGATATCTTTTTTTTTTTTTTAAAGAGAGAGGGACAGTGAGAGAGACAGAGAAAGAGAGAAACAACTTTATTTAGTTTTTCACATGGCCTTAGTTGCTCCAACACTCAGTTGTGTACGTGGTGCTGGGGTTTGAACCCGGGTCCTCGTGCTTGCCAGGCAAGCGCCGAAACCGCTGAGCCACCGCTCCAGCCCCAAGACATTGATATCTTGATGGTGATTTCATTGAATCTGTATAGCACTTTTGGCAGGATCCATACCTAGACTTTTGAGAACCTCCACACTGATTCACATGGTATTGTACTAATTTACAATCCCACCAGCAGTGTTAAAGTGCCTCCCCGCCCCACCCTGGCATCTTCAACATCTTTTTTTTTTTTTTTTTTAAAGAGGAATAATGAGAGAACTAATTTTGTTTAGTTTTTCATGAGACTTCCGTTGCTGACACTGTGTAGGTGGTGCTGGGGATCGAACCCAGACTCACACACATGCTCGCCTGGCATGTGTGAGGCTGCAGGTTCAAACCCCAGCACCATATACATATCTAAGTGTTAGAGTAACGAAAACCAGATGAATAACTAAATAGACTGATTCTCTCTCTCTCCTTCTTGTCCCTCTCTCTACTTTAAAAAAATAAAAATTATTGTTTGTAGGGCTCAGGAATAAAAAAAGTAAATATTCCTAATTTCTTTCTATGCAACTGGTCCCATTATCCATCTTAAAAGGTTGTTATGAGGCTTACAGAAGAAAGACAGTATAAAATAGCACACTGCCTGGCACATAGTAGGTGCATCAAGCTTAGCTTATTGTTAATGGAGGTTAAGGTTAGCTTACAGAGTTCCTAATTCCTTACACTTGGGTAAGCTCTTTAAAGACAGAGGACCACCCTATGGGTAAAGTATTCCTTTGCCTAATCTCATCACATCATCAAAGGCTTTCATCCTGGGCCCTCTTAGAGTGCTAGCTCAGCCCCTCCCTTCTGTGACCTCTGGGAGCCTCTGGGGCATTATCCTGCCCTCCTCCTCAGCCACAGCTGGGGGGTGGACAAACCAATCTGGCAGATACCAACAGGGCACAGAGGGGTGGCTCATCTCAGTCTCCTGCTTGTAAGGGCCCTGGATCCATCCTGGGTCCCTCCTTTCTCAGGTCTTGTCTGCTAAGCCTACGCTTAGAGTATTCGCAACCCCCTTTCCTGCATTTGTGGGGTGGGATTACAACCAGAATAACTTGGACTCAAACAGGACTTTGCTAAGAAATGTCACTGATTTTGGTGTCCTCTGTAGGTACAGCGAGTAAAGGATGTTATAGTTTTTCCCAGCAACAGGACAATATGATGATGATAGTTTCACGTACTGTATACTAATCATCAGTAGTCCTATATAAAAATGTATATATCAGAGGCTGGAGAGGTGGCTCAAAGGTTGCAGCACTTACCTGGCATGCACGAGGATGTGAGTTCAAACCCCAGCACCACGTACACAACAAAGCATCTGAACAAGAGTCACATGAAAAACTAAATAAAGTTGATTCTTTCTCTCTCACTGTAACTTTCTTCTCTTTAAAAAAAAAAAAAAAAACCTGTATATTAGACTCATATTTATATTTGTACCCCAAAGGCCTGGCCCTCAGCTGGTGGAGCCCCTGGGAGGTGGGGCCTGGTTTGTAGCCTGTGTTACAAGTAGGTGTGAACTCTTGCCCTCCCCTCTTTATCACATCCCAGCTGCCACCAGGGCACAGCTTCTCCTGCCATGCACTCCCACCTTGTGCTGCCTTGCGACAGGCCCAAGAGTGACCAGGCTACCTGGCCCTGCCCTGAAACTGTGAAAACTGTGAGCCAAACTAAACCTTTCCTCCTTATAAGTACATTAGTGGATGCTTTGTCAGAGTGAGGAAAAGCTGACCGAAAATGAACGTTCTTACATTTTAACAGAAAAGTGAACACCAAGTTTAGGAATTGTATAGTAAATGACATTATTCTACTTTATTTTATAACAGTAGGAAACTGGAACCAAATGTCCAACAAGAAATTTGTTTAAAAACATCGTAGAATCACATTTTATTTTAAGCCTTAAAACAGAATGTGAGTGATCACTTGAAGTATGTTGGAAAGTATCAATGAGCTGTACAGAACTGCTGTGTCTTCCCAGCAAACCTCCCATACTTCTCATCCATCCTCAGACTAGATCTGCTTCCTATTTTGCTGAGAAACCTCACCCAGAAGCCTTCTGCAGTCAGCGTGTCTGCTACGCGCGCTCCTCTACTGTGCCAGCAGCCAGAGCAGCCCTGTGAAGACCAACCCTCCACTGACGGGCAACCCAGCAAAGAAACGAAACACCATCACAATGACACAAGAGGGCGCTCTGAGGAGGAATCCGGTAAACTACTCCAAATCTCGAGTCTTGAACACGCACAGGCATGAGCACTCTTCACGTACACAGCTACGGGAGAAAAAAGAGAACAAAGCTCATCAGCTCATCACAAGAACCAGCTCGGCTGCCACCACCTCCCACCCACCCCTGAAACACGCAGCAGGCCAGGTGTGCTGCCAGCGCCTGCAACCCCAGCTCGGGAGGCTGAGGCAGGAGGAGCACAAGAACAAAGCCAGCCTCACAGCTCAGCAAGGTCCTGAGCAACTTGGTGAGACCTGACTCAAAATAGAAAGTAAAAAGGGCTGGGGATGTGGCTCGGTGGTTAAGCACCCCGGGTTCAACCCCCAGGGCCAAACAAAAAACCAAAACAAACAGAACACACGTGGCAGAGGAAAAACCCAAAATGACTGAAATACTCTTCCTTGGGGAAATCAAAGAACAAACTGAAATGAAATTAAAGAATTCTACCAACAAGAGAAAAGAGATTTGAATGAAAATGCAGAATTACTGAACAAAAACAGAAAAAGGAGATGAAATACCACTTAATAAAGAGCAAAGAAAACATATTACAAGGGTAGCGCGCTTGCCTGGCCCGTGTGAGGACCCATCCCGGTTTAAACCAGCACCATATACACAGCCAAGCGTCAGAAAAAACAAAAAATCAGATGAAAAAATAAAATTCTCTTTAAAAAAAGAAAACACATTAGAGGAGGAACATACAAAAGTCAACGTACTTAACTACACAATGACAGAAACGGGAGCAAATGGTCATGTGAACGTAAACTGAAGGGGCTTAAATTTACTCACAGAAGAAAATGATTTTGAACTTATTTCAGAGAAAACCGAAACTACATATGCTCCTACAAAAAGCAAACTGGAAAAATATTCAGAAAAGCTAAAAATAAAGCAATGAGCAAAAGAATCTTAAAAGAGCTGGGTGTGGCAGTGCTCATCCTAAGCAGCTCGGGAGGCTGAAGCAGGAGGATCACAAGTTCAAAGCCAGGCTCAGCAACTCAGCAAGGCCTAACCAACTCAGCGAGACCCCGTCTCAAAAGAAGAAATAACAAGATCTCGGATGTAGTTCAGTGGTTAAGCACCCCTGGGTTCAATTCCTGGTACCAAAAACAAGCAAACAAAATGAGCAGAAACCATGGGGCTTGAGTGGTTTTGGATTTGCCAATCTAATAACCATTCACCATCTCTCTCTCACCCAAGGACCTGAAAAACCTTACAATTAAGACTTTTACAGCCATGTAGAATTAAATCAAGGTGGGCATACTTCTGTTTGTGTACTGTAAGGAAAATGTGCAGCTGGAGCGGTGGCTTGGCGGTTACGGCGCCTGCCTGGCATGCGGGCATACACGGTTCAAATCCCAGCACCCATATACACAACTAAGTGTCAGAGCAACGAAAGCCATGTGAAACACTCAATAAACATTGATTTTCTGTCTCTCACTGTCCTTCTCTCTCTAAAAAAAAAAAAAAAGTATCCATGTCTATTTTAAGTGTGAGCGTTTTTTTCTTTTTAAAGGAGAAATGAGCATTGAATTTTGTAGGGAGCTTTTCAACACCTATGAAATTATCCTAAGGACTGCTGTCTTCCAGTTTTACCCGGGACAACACTTGTCTAACCCTTGTGGGGAGTTTGGTTTGGTTTGGTCGGGAATCAAATGCCAAGCCTGCACATGCTAGGCAAGTCCTCTACCACTGAGTCGCACCCTTCACTTGTGACTTTTAAAAGATCTATATATGTTACCTACATTAAAAAATATTTAGCAAAAGAAATAAAACTTTTGGGATATAAGGATATAAGTGATATGGTGTATTTAAGAGAAATTTATGAGTTTAGAGGTGTATATTAGAAAAGAAAAATGCTAATAATCTTCAGGCAAAATAAGGCTACTAAAGTACATAAAAGGAACGATAAAATGAAGAACAAAAATGAATGAAACAAAAACACAAAATAGAATTAACAATGCAAAGCTGGTTCAGTAGAGGATAATGTAATTCAAATCTTCAGACAAGTTGACCAAGAAAAACAAAAAGCATAAATACTCAAAACATAAGATCATAAAAATGTAGACTCCACTGCAATTGCTGTTTACATTAAGAAGAATATCATAAACATTATGCCAAAACACCCAAAACCTCTGCATTTAAGTTAAAAAACTGAGTTTACCTCAGGAATGCAAGGGTGGCCTAACATTTCCAAACACTTAGATACAATCGGTGACAACATTAACAGAGCAAACAGAAAAGCCCTATGATCATATCAAAAGAATTTCCCCAACTCAACATTCCATCATGATTATAATGCAAAGAAACAAAAGCCCAATAACCCTAATCAAACTGCAACTTAAAGACAACTTTCCTAACTTGATAAAAAGTATCAGAAAATTATAGTATACATCATATTCAGTGGGGGAGAAATATTAAGAGCATTCCTTAAAATGTTGAACAGGACATAAGTGCGCTGTGAACACTTTGATTTCTAACTGCTGCCCAGAAGGCTGAACATAAAGATTCACTGAAGCTTTACTTACAACAGCCGGGGGTCCATCAGCAGAGGAATGCATGAAGAACTGCAATTCAGCAGTGAGAAATGTGCTACTTATACATGCAAAAACGTGGCACTGGGAGGGTGGGCAAAGAAATCAAATAATGAAACCCGGAAAACTGGCCAAGCAAGATATAGAACGGTGCACACATCACCGGGCTCTACCCAGAAATGCCCAACGGGCACAAAGAATCCACACATACCGAAAGAAAGCCAGGGGAGGCCCGGGGCCCAGGAGAGGAAGAATGGACTGTAAAATGTCACAAGGGAACACTGTGAGGTGGTAGAATGTTCCATTCCTGGTTGTGGTGGTGGCTACAATGGTAAGTATGTGTCAAAACTCACTGAACCATACACTTGAACTGGGACAACTTACTGGATGTGATGCATGTGATTATTAGAGTATAATAGATCTGGAGCACTGGCTCAGCACTTACGGTGCTTGTCTGGCATGCACAAGGACCCGAGTTCAAACCCCAGCCCCATGTACACAATGAAATCTTGGAGCAACAAAGGCCACATGAATAAATAAATAAAACTGAGTCTCTTTCTCACTCTCTCTCTCAATGTCCCTCTCTCTTAAGAAGAGTATAATAGAGTTCTAATCAGCGTGTATAAGATTAAAAAAAACAAAAAAATCACAATCATCAAGGAAGGATTAAAACTATAGAACTCTGAAAGAAACTGAAGATGTAAGGAAATGAAGAGACATTCCATGTTCATAGACTAGAACACTCCACATCAACCTGGTAATTCTTCACATACTACATTCTATGATCATAGACTAGAACACTCCACATCAACCTGACAATTCTTCACAGATTACATACCATGTTCATAGACTAGAACACTCCACATCAACCTGGCAATTCTTCACAGATTACATTCCATGTTCATAGACTAGAACACTCCACATCAACCTGGCAATTCTTCACAGATTACATTCCATGTTCATAGACTAGAACACTCCACATCAACCTG
>PVKS010029280.1:0-25516 GCA_004027875.1 Aplodontia rufa | reverse complement strand
CCCTGTCCCCCACCCTAAGCCTCCAGGTATCATAGGAAATCATCTCCCTCTTTGCATAAAAGTGCATACAATTTGAGGATTTTATTAGCTTAGCCATCTAACATACTGTTTCCAGATGAATTCTATCTTCCACAAATGAGAGAAAACATTCATCCATTGCGTCTCTGAGATTGGGATACTTCACTTAGCATAATTTTTTCTATCTCCATCCATTTGGCTGCAAAAGCCATAGTATCATTTTCTCTAATAACTGAGTAGTACATATTCCATTGTATATATGTACCAAAGTTTTTGAATCCACTCATCCAGTGAGGGGCATCTGGGTTAGTTCCATAGTCTAGCTACAGTAAATTGAGCTGCTATAAACACTGATGAAGCCACATCTCTATAATATGCTGATTCTAACTCTTTTGGGCAAATACCCAGGAGTGGAATAGCTGGGTAATAGATGGTTCCAGCCCTAATTTCTTGAGGAGTCTTCACACTGCTTTGCAGAGTGGCTGAACCAGTTTGCCATCCCACCAGCAGTGTGACATGGTTCCTGAGGCCAATTGTTTAAGGATTAACTCACACATACATTGGGCAAATAAATCTCCTTTTGAAGTGAGAGTGTGGAGTGGACAAAAGGGGAGATCTTGGACTACATTGGCCTTAACTTACTTTGTCAATATCCACATATGCATAATTATGTAACAAGGATTCCTTCTAATATGTAAGACTATGTGAAACAAATAAAAATAGTTAGAATTCATGAAAAAGAAAACCTCCTCTTACAGAGTCCTAAGGAGGTGATAGTAGAGGTGATTCTGACCTCTATGAAGGACAAGCGGCTAATTGAACTGTTAATTTAAATGCCCTTAATGAGTGACAGAATCCATCCTTAAGATTTACAGGTGTACAGACCTGACCTGTACCCAGGTCATAATATAAAAAATTAATAATATGCTCCATTTTGATTTCAAAAGGGTTAAATCTAACAGACTATAATAAACATCCATAACTGTTCTCTCCTTCCTGAAATTTCTGATACCTGCTAAAAAGCTACCCAATGAGTACTCATAAATTTAGTTAATGGATACTAATGCCTTTTCAGTGCACATCAGCTAAATAAAGCTTTCACAAAAAGGGTCAATATAAATGGGTGAGCATAAAGATATCTTTGAAATTACTAACTCCCATATTTTTCTTGGTGGCTAGCTAATCAAAACATTGATTTCCATAAATTGTTTAAAGTGTGACTTCTATTACTGCTAGTATTTTTCTTCAACAGGAAAAAGACGAATTGCATTGTTAATGATGTCAGCCTGATATTTTGGTTTTCATAGGTAACCCTGAGTTAACATTTAAAAATAAACACATTAACATGAACATAAATGGCATTAATCCTCATAATGTATTTGCTACATGGAAACATGATTAATTTACAAAGTTAGAAGCTAAAATATGAATATTCAAATACTCAGCTCTTTAATTTTATAAGGTAGCATATATTTGTATTTATTAAATGTGCTTTTATAAATTGGCAAATGGAGAAAGAGCTTAAGCTTGCTTTATTTCTGGATCTTAAATGCAAGGATACTAAAATTTAAGATTCTAATAGGTATAATTCAATATGCAAAGAGTATGAAAAGTTTTATCTGTGTTTCAGTTTCAGCACATTAGCATAATTTGATTATATTAAAAGGAGTAATTGAAAAAATTTGGAAATTTATAGGAGCTTTTCTAAAATACAAATTTAAGAAAAAGGTTCAGCAAGTAGGAAAGATAAGAAAGTTATAGATATGGAAATATATTTTGGTATGGAAAATTAAAATACAAAAAAACGTTTCTGGATGAGAAAGTATTTTGTAAAAAAGTGTCTAAGTTGTGAAGGTTTGTGGAAAGAAAATCTCAAAGAGTTTGTAATTAAGTTGGCTATAATTAACACTATCAGTTAAAATTATTCAAGATTTTTCCTAAGGTCAAATATTAATGTACTGCTATTAATCAAAATGTAATTGTCTATGTGTTAAGGTACAAGGGTTTCTATTAACACTGATCTGCTGTTATCTATCGAGGTAATTTTCTTATGTTTGCTAGGTTTTATTACTCAGAGAAGCAGTCTTAAATATTAGGGTTTGTGGGGCTGGAGTAGTGGCTCAGTAGTTACAGTGCTTGCCTGGCACACACAAGGACCTAGGTTCAAACCCCAACACCACATGCACAACTATGTGTCAGAAAAACAAAACTAAGATGAAAACACACATAAAGTTACGTTCTCTCTCTTTTAAAAATTTAGGATTTGTATCTATTTTAAAGTCTTTTAAATTATTTCTTCATAAACAACTGCTATTTTAGGTTACTATGATATAGTAAACATCATATATGTGTGTGTGTGTGTGTGTGTGTGTGTGTGTGTAGTTCCTAGACAAGAACTACACTTGTCTAAGCCTTATCTTAATTTAAAAGTTTGTAAAATGAAAATATATGTAGGTTTACTCACCAGATAACAAATATATGCTCTCTTTTATGCATTGCATCTTACATAAAAAGGCCATATGACTATTAAATAGACCTAGCTTATTTCTGTTTATTTTGACTAAGCATATCTCTGATCATGAATATTGTTTCCTAAATACATAAAATTAAATATTATCCTTTGATTTTTGCCGGCACTATTAATCCATGTAGTCCTGTGGTTATTGTTACTGTACACTATAGGTTCTAAACCTCACATTTAAAGCTAAACTTAATTACTTTAGCAACATCAGTGTGATTGTGGTGCAAACATTATTTGCTTCTTTGTATATTACATATATTCATGTTCTTCTAACATATGCCTTTAAAACATGGAGCTTAAAAAAAAACACTTCACTAATCTGCTGTTTTCTCCAAACAAAAACTGTTGTTAGTAATCACTTTTAGACATATAAAAATATCAAAAAATATAAATCAGTTGGGGATTTATTCATGTCATCTAATGTTCTTTGACTAGATAAAGGTAAATTTAAATATATAAAGTAATAGAGAGAGTCTGGTTTGTTTAAAGGTTGATAGTATGGAACATAAAAACATTTCTCCATTCTTTCTTTCCAGAAAAAAAAAAATAAGGAGTTCTCTTAAATTTTGCCTGATTCATCTTTTAAATGTATTAACTATTATTCATGTAGACTCAAGAAACAATATATGAGAACTATATAAAATTATGTTTAGGAGGCAAAGATCAGCTGCAGGAATAAAACACTTAACCTAAGATTTGTCAACAGCCCTTCCTCAGCTGAGATAACAGTCTCTCACCTTACTCCATATTAGGATGGTTCCAAAGTAGGTTAAAATTAAATTTATTTAAAGTTAAGTTCAAAACATGCATTCTTCTTGTAAAGATTATTGTGACCTCAAATAAACAGGGATATCATATAACAAAGTAAAGGTTTGGGATTACAAAAATTATTTTCTTGATTCATAACTATTATACAAATCAAATATTATACGAATTAAAGTTTTGTGTTTTCCTTGCAAAATTTATATTTGTTGTCTGAGTGTTTTACAGAAGTGATACAACTTCTAATATAACAACCTGAGTTATTTTGAGATAATAAACCATCATATATAGGACAGAAAGGAATATAAGGCTAACTTCTAGTACCAAATACTGCCTCCAATTTAATCAAAGGGTAATTAACTAACTATAAAATTATAGTCTTTAAAACTAAAACCTAGTACTCCGAAAACAAGATTGGTAAAATTCACCTGATGGATGTTTAAACCCAAAATTTGGAAACTAAAGTTAAAAAAGTAAAAGAGCCAAGGATAAAGCCAATATTTTGGCAATTGCCCTATAAGGTCACCAGGACTTGGGAAACAATGGGAATTCTCTAAGGGCTTTGCCACTTTGGGTCACATGACCTCCCAATCACAGGATTTAAAGAGACCCTTGAGAACAAAAAGCAAACTCATACACAAGCTGCAAAAAGGATAGTTACTGGAGTGGTAGATGTCCCTGGTGCTTCCCAGAGAAGCCACTGTGGTTAGCAAAACCTTGACCCATCCTGGCAGATGACACCGATAGAAGAAACTAGAGGAGGTAAGAGGTTTCTCATGAGTTCCCAAAGGTGACCCCACAAGGAATCTCAGCTGATCCTTTAATAGTAGATTGGAACAAGATCAATTTTGATCAACTTGTTCTTGAACAACTGGCAGGAGAGTTACAACCTAAGGAGAGCCACACAGGGGCATTTAAAAAAATTAGACATTTATACACATTTTATATTATTTTGTTAAAATCGTGTAATGTTGTTCAAAAAATAATAAAAAAAAATTAGAAAATAGTACTTTTTTTAAAATTCATTAAAGAAAGTCTTACAATTAGGAGGGAATCATTATCAAGCAATCAAGAACAAATGTGTAATGACAGAGCAAGTCAAGGCTGATGCCATTCCATGGTTTCTCCCCTTGAGTGCTCCATGGTTCCGTGTCCGCCTATTTAACCCCCATGTTAATTGGATTTCTCATGAAAGTTGAATGTGCACCACTGAGTTGATTTCCCCATACTCCCTCCCTTCAGTCTCCTAGATACCCTTCCTATTCCATCCCCCCTCCCTACCCCTCTCTGTATACCCCCCTCCAGCATCCTAGGCAAGGTTCCCACTGTTCATGTAGAAATTCATACATGTTGAGGTTATTATTACCTTAGCTATCTATCATACTGATTCCATTTCCAATTGTATTCTATCTTCCACAAATGAGAGAAAACATTCAGTCCTTGATTCTCTGAGTTTGGGATATTTCACTCAGCATCATTTTTTCCATCTCCACCCATTTGGCTGCAAATGCCATGATATTATTTTCTATAACAGGTGAGTAGAATTGACAATGGTACTTTTTTTTTTAAGAGGGACAGTGAGAGAGAGAGAGAGAGAATCAGTTTTATTTAGTTTCCATTTGGCTTTAGATGCTCCAACACATTTTTGCGTACATGGTGCTGGGGTACGAACCCGTGTCCTGTGCATGTCAGGCAAGAACTGTAACTGCCGAGCCATCACTCCAACCTCAGGGAAAATTTTCTTGATTTTCCATTACAATTGTTGAATAGTCTGATGAATGTATGGAGCTATTTCAGTTATGTTGACAGAAGTAAAACCAAATCTTTAGGCAGTCCACTATTGGTTCCCACTCCAAAAACCACATGCCTACCAAATTTATTTTGTGATGACAAAAGTAGATTGGAATAAAATATGTAGTTAACTGATGTTTCAAAACTGATCTCAAGACTTAACATGTTTGATCATATTTAGAGTACGACAATTATTAAAAATCTTTTGGTGTTCCTGTTATGCTATCATATAGATACCATTGAGTTGTGTATAGTTTTCATTTTCTTAAGGAAACATGCAATTTTATTTTCTTAAGTAGAAAAGGGAACATGGAAATATGTTACTTTGATTTTAATGAATAATTGGAAGATGCCCATACAGAAATTGTTTAATGATATAAACCAACCTATCAATCATATCATAATAATTATACACCTTTCAGTTAGGAGGAATTGAATTCATGAATAATTTTTTCTCTTCTTTTAGCAATGGAACAACATGGCAATGGCAAAGGCCCCAAACTGGGCAAATCATAGAAGTTACAAACACAGTGATGGACAATACAAAATGATGAGTATGTAAATTAATAAGTATTTGCTGGATAAATGGATAAATAAACTAATGGAAATTTCATGATGCTTTGTTAAGAAAACTTTGCAAATAAATGTTATTTATAATGCTTCCCTTTTCAAGTTAATTAACTGAATTTGTAGAGATAATTCTGTGCTCATTGAGTATATTATATTTTATAAAAACTGTTACATGAAGTCACCTTTGTACCTATCAATGAGCTCATGAGTGATGCAGGTCATGGATTATGATTTGAAAATATGTCAGTTCTTCTGAGAAGAATTTCAAAAAGCTCAAATATAAATGCAGACTGAACTAATCAGTATGTTTAAGTACTTTATTTGTTCTCAAGATTGAAATTAATTATTGTATAGTGAGGTCAACTGGTTTGCTCAATTCCCTTCTCCCCAATTCACTGAATTTGTTGTTGTGTTGCTGCTAGGGAGGAAAGTGAAAGTGAAGTAACTACTTTCTTTGTTTTTATTTCAGATAATTATTGTGAATACTCAGATTTCATAAAAGGATGTGAAAAGTGGAAAACAACAAACAAGAATATGTCAAAATCTAAAGCTTGTTAGCCTATGTCTTGCCACCTGTCACTGTAGGAAATAAAGACTATAAATTCCCAGTACACATGAGCAGGGCTGTGTAGGAAAGAGCAACTGCATCTACTTACATTTGAAATATGCAACTAGGGAAATTATAGGTATGTTAACTATAAATTTTATTCTTACAGTAAAGAATCCCTCTGTCTCTAGAGCTCATTCTATTTCGCAGAATGCTTTTCCATATAAAGTACTAAAAAGTAGCATTTATGATAACAACATTGAATTTTGATATATGAATTTTATGATCTAAATTAAATGAATTTAATCAAGTTAATGAACCAAAAATCATATTTTCCTATGACTAGTATCACTAAAACCTGGACTGAAATTGAGAATCATGTTCCTAAAACAAAATGTACTAAAACATTGTGTACGAATTTCAGGTTACAATCTTCTTTTCCTCCTCCACCTACCTACAGATCCCTAGAGAAGTGTGCACACATAAACTGTCTTCAATTCCTCCTCATACACTTGCTCTTCTTCCCACTCACCTGTATCTCATGTTCACAATTATTTTGAAACTGCTAATCCTAAAATAACTCTGATTTCCATTTTGTTGAAATTAGACTTAATTTCTCTTCTGTGTAACTTTTAGATTAGAATATAATCACATCTTCCTTTTTAAACATCTCTTCTTAGATATTTTTCCTTAAAAAGAATTCAAGATAAAGTGCAAATATACTCCCTTCACAAAGTTGTAATTCAGTTCCCTCCCTTTAGAGTCTTCGCTGAATTTAGTGACTCACTTTCAAAGATAGTGGAAAGGGGAAAATAATAAGTTTATACTGGAGAAATCTGGCAAATGCCATTTTAACCAAGTAATCCAAATGAACACCTCCAGTGATATGCCAAGTGGATTGATTAGTTCAGCCTTTATTGGATTTTCTCTAAAAACACATAATGCCATTGTGCTCATGAGCTAAAATATTAGATGAGCCCAAAATGAGGACTATTCTACAGAACATTTCTTTGGAGTTAAAAACATTTCTCAAAACTGCAAAATAAGGAAATTTTAAGAGAAATAGTCACAGATCAAAGGAGACTGAGATATGAGGACTGAAGAAAACATGGTATATGTATTGCATCCTAGAAAATAATCATTAATTGAGAAATTAGTGAGTTCTGTTAGACTGTAGAGTGTCTTCATAGTAATGTTGATTTCTTAGTCTTGATAAATGTACCAAAGTGAGGTAAGATGATAGCAATAAAAAAGCTGAAAACTGTATGAAGTGTATATGAGAATTCACTGTACTATCTAAGAAAATTTACTCTAATTCTAAAAATATTCTTAAACATCACATATTTAGAAACCCAAAATTAGTTTATTTTCTTGGCTTCATGATGCTACATCATTCTTTTTTTTAGCTTTAGTAGATTTTATTTTTAAAGCAGTTTTAGGTTTAAAGAAAAATTAAACAGTGTAGTTCCCAGAAATCACTTACTATTTCCCTTGTACCAGTGCAAGATTTGTTATGCTTCTTATAATAAAAGACCAATGTTGATACAGTAATATTAACTTAAATCAATAAAATTACATTAGGGTTCACTCTGTTGTCCATTCTATAGGTTATGGCAAACATGTAATTACAGATATATCATTCTTTTCTCCAGAATTTCTGGTTAATGTTTCTGAGACTTGCCCCTGACCTTCAACTCCTTGATTCAATTGGTAGATTTGTGATTCTGTCATCTTTTTCTTGACCATTTCAGATAATAAGAATAAGTGGTTTGGTTTGTCAAATATAGCCACATGATTTGCTAGCACTTTCAAGGATATGAATAGGTGTGAGGCAAAGAATAGTGGTGAGTTTCAAGACTACCAACACAGGCAGGTCCCACATGTTATTTTTGCAACATCCCTTAATCTCTAAAGCAATGTACTTCTTAACTAGTTTCCATTTATAACTTTCCAATATATCTTACAAGTACTTAGGAAAATATGAATATTCAAATTGATCTTCATTGAATAATCTTTTTATACTTTGCTTTCCAATCTCACTTCCCTTCACTATCCTTCATCTCTTTGCTCTAGAACCATGAGCACTTTCAATTCCCTCAAGCTCCTCAATGTCCTTCATACCTCAGGACATTTGTGTTTGCTCTTATCTCTGGAAAATCATCCTTACTGGAATTGCTGGAATTGTTAATTCCAAATAAACATTTCATGAGGAGGTTTTTTAAGTAAAGTACCTAAAGAAGTTTCCCCTATTCTTTTTCAAAGCTCCCTGCATTTTTTTTTAAGAGAGGAAGGACAGTGAGAGAGAGAGAAAGAGAGAGAGAGAGAGAGGATGAATCAATTTTTATTGAGTTTTTCACAAGGCTTTCTTTGCTCTGACACCTAGTTGTGTACATGGGTGCTGGGGTCTGAACCCGTGTACTTGCGCATGCCGGGCAAGCACCAAAACCGCTGAGCCACCGCTCCAGCCCCCCTGCATTTCTTTTTATAGGAGCCATCACAATGGGTTTAAATCATTCATATACTCAATAAATAGTAACAGAAGATTTTGTCTAGTTAGATACTTTGAAATAAAATAGTTAAGAAGACAAACCAAGTTTTCAACTTCATGGAGTTCACACTCTGGTAGGGAAGGGACAAAACTTTTGCAAATACATACTTATTATGATGTTAGGAAGTGATCATTTCTGTAAAGTAACACAAGCAAGAGTATAAAGAATAATGCAGATAGGCTTGGAAAGGGAAATGCAAATTGAAATGAGATTGTCAAGTTAATTCTTCTCTAGTATGATGATATTGGATTAGGAACAATAAGTGAAAGAACAATCAATCAAAGATTTAATGGGAAGATGGCAGAAGCAAGTTAGGCAGAAAATCCTAGTCTCCTCAAGACCCTGAAAGAAAGCAGCAAATAAAAGCAGAATAGAGAGATGGGTGACAAAATGCATGTTGTAAGATTCTTTATTACATATAGAGACCTAGAGAGATTGGAAGATAAGTTACCAGATTAGAAAGAAATCCCCTAGGACCTAATCCCCAATCTCAAAACAGTGGAAGTGGAGTGCCAGAGAGAAAGAGAGGAAAGAGGTGAGAAGAATGGACAGACACTCATTTAAACTCACACTAGAAAGGACCTGGAAAGGCAGTCAACACTTAAAGTTTATACCTGCTTCTCTTATCCCATACTCTTCCTCATACATTATTCACTACTACGTCAAATAACACCCATTCACCTATGTCTCCTTTTTACCTTGGTGTACATTAGGCTATTTTAGCTTCTCTCTCTCTTTCTCTCTCTCTCTCTACTTTCTCTCTCTCTCTCTTTGCCTCTTCTATTTATCAATCTTTCTCCCTCCTAGCACTCACCTATGGTAGTACTAAGGTTACTAAATTTAACTAATTTTTTGACCTGTTCCACATACTATACATTTATACTTGAATTCGAGAAAAAAAAAAGAGAGAGAACAATTGCCACATACTCTTGTTCTTAGAAGGTCAAACAGAATGAGACTTGGCTCAGAAGTGATAATAATAAATAGGTTTCAGTGCTCTCTTAAAGTGGTGCTGATATTGCATCAGCATAGGTCACATTTTGAATTAAAATATCAGTATCTGAAAATCCACCCAACTGTCAAGAAAAAGCCACAGAATAGTCCTTCACTTAAAAAGATGAAATCAGAACTGTACTGATAAATGGGTACAAATACAAACAATATGAAAAGGCAAGGGGAAAAATCATCTAAACAACCCATAATACTTCAATAACACATCACCACCATGGAAATGTCAGAGAAGGAATACAGAAAATTCATACTTAAACTATAAACTATCCTACATGTTAAAATATAAGGAATGAAACCAGAGAGGAAATACAGGAAATGAAAGATCACTTCAATAAAGAGATAAAGACTGTAAAAAAAATCAAATGGAAATTCACAGAATGAATCAATAAGCACAATTAGAAGCTCAATAGAAAGAATCACCAATAAATTAGACCACTTTGAAGATAGATTTTCAGCCCTTGAAGACAAAGTATATAATCTTGCAAACAAAGTCAACCATAGAGAAAAGATGTTAAGAGACCACAAACAGAATATTTAATAAATCTGGGACAACATTAAAAGGCCAGATTTAAGATTCACTCTCATAGAATAAAGCTCTGAAATACAAATCAAAGAAATGCACAATCTTTTCAATGAAATAATATCAGAAAATATTCCAAACCTTAAGAAAAAATGGAAATTCAAATTCAGGTGGCACATAGGACTCAAAATATACAAAAACCACAACAGATCTACCCCACAAGCATTATTATGAAAATGCCTAGTATACAGAAGGATTTAATTTTAAAAACTGCAAGACACAAACAACAGATCACATTTAAAGGTATACAAATCTGGATTTCAATTAACTTCTTTACCCAGACCATAAAAGCAAAGATGATTTGGAATAATATATGCCAAGCTCTGAAAGAAAATGGATGGCAACCAATAATCCTATAACAAGCAAAATTAAGCTTCAAAATTGAAGAGGAAATAAAGCCTTTCTATGATAGGGGCTGGAGTGGTGGCTCAGTTGCTACAATACTTGCCTGGCATGCATTTGAACCCAGGTTCAAACCCCAGCACCACATACACAACTAAGTGTCAAAAAAATAAATCCCAGATAAGAAATAAATAAAGTTGATTCTTTCTCATACACACTTTCTCCTTTTCTTTTTAAAAAACAAAAACAACAGGGCTGGAGCGGTGGCTCAGAGGTTTTGGCACTTGCCTGGCAAGCACAAGGACCCAGGTTCAAACCCCAGCACCACGTACATAACTAAGTGTTGGAGCAATGAAGGCCATGTGAAAAACTCAATAAAGTTGTTTCTCTCTTTCTCTGTCTCTCTCACTGTCCCTCTCTCTTTAAAAAATAAATAAATAAATAAATAAAAACAAAAACAAAAAATTCTCATAATAAACAGAAGCTAACAGAATTCAAAACAAGAATGCCTGCACTACAAAACATACTCAATAAAAGGCAATATACTAGAAGAATATTCAATCAAAAGAGAATTAAGTCTAATTTAAACACCTGAAATAAACACAAATGGCAGAAACTCAAAATCATTGCTTATTAATAACATTGAATATAAATTATCTAAATTTTTCAATGAAAGACATAGGTTGTCAGATTAGGTTAAAAAAAAAGAACCAAACATATGCTGCCTGCAAGAGACTCACCTCATAAGCAAAGACATCCACAGACTGAAGCAAGTTTTTTTAAAGAATAAATAAATTGATAAACCCCTTAGCCAAACTCACTAAATCAAAGAGAGAAAAACTCAAATTATTAAAATTTGAGATGAATAAATATCATCATATACACTTCTGAAATACAAAGGATCATCAGAAACTATTTTGAAATTTTATACTCCAATAAGCTAGAAAATCTTGAAGATATGGACAAATTCCTAGAGACACGTCATCTATCCAAACTGAACCTGGAGGAAATAGGAAACTGAAACAGATCAATTTCTAGTAATGCCTTGAAACAACTATCAAAAGTCTTCTAACAAGGAAAAACCCAGGACCAAAAGGGCTCTTATTCAAATTCTACCATACCAATCCTCAATTTATTCCATGAAATAGAAAAGGAGGGAACTCTGCAATCTCATTCTATGAAGCCAGTATCATTGTTATATCAAAGTCAGACAAGACTTACAAAGGAAAGATAACCTCAGACCAATATCCTTGATGAAACAAAATGCAAAAATTCTTAATCAAATATTGTAAAATTGCATACAAAAACACACTAAAATAAAGTGGTCCATGATCAGTGGTTTTCATCTCAGGGATGCAAGATCAGTTCAAAATACATAAATCAATGAATGTAATTCACCACATAAATAGATTCAAGTTCATGAATCTCATAATTATCTCAATAGATGCATAAAAAGCATCTGATAAAGTTGCTCATTAATGCTTAAAACACACACACACACACACAAACCAAAAAAAAAAAAAAAACTAGGGATAGAAAGAACTTACCTCAACATTATAAAGGCTATGTATGACAATGTCATATCCAACATCTTACTAAATGAAGAAACAAATGAAAACATTTCCTCTAAAAACAGGAACAAGATAAGGATGCCCACTTTAGCACTCCTATTCCACATAGTCCTTGAAACTCTAGCCAGAGCAATCAGGCAACAGAAGAAAATTAAAGGGATAAAAATAGGCGACGAAGAGCTCAAACATCCCTGTTTATTAATGACATGATTATGCACTTAGAAAACCCAAAATACTCCACCAGAGTTCATAAATGAATTAAGCAAAATAGCAAGATAAAAAATCAACATCCATAAATCAAGTATATTCCTGTACTTCCATTAATGAATTTGATGAAAAAAAGAAGAAATTAAGAAAACTATCCCATGCCTAAAAAGAAAAGACAAAGAAAGAATATACTTGGATACTTGGGAAACAAACTAACAAAAGAGGTGAAGGATCTCTACTATGAAAACTATAGAACACACTAAAGAAAGAAATTGAAGAAGACCTTAGATGATGGAAAGACCTCTGATGTTCTTGTCTAGGCAGAATTAATATTATCAAAATGGCCACATTACCAAAAGCACTATACAGATTCAATGCTATGCCTATCAAAATTCCAACAACATTCTTCACAGAATGAAAAAGCAGTTATAAAATTCATTTGAAAAATAAGTGATGCAGAACACACAAACCAATTCTTAGCAAGAAAAATAAAGCTGGGAACACCACAACACCACACTTTGAATTATACTACAGAGTTATAGTAACAAAAACAGCATGGTACTGGCACCAAAACAGACATGAAAACCAATGGAATAGAATAGAAGACACAGAGACAAACCCACGTAAATACAGTTATCTCATACTCAACAAAAGTGATAAAAACAGATGTTGGAGAAAAGACAGCCTCTTTGACAAATGGCTTTGGGAAAACTGGAAATCCATATTTAGTAGAATGAAATTTGACCCCTATTTCTCACTCTGCACAAAAATCAATTCAAAGTGGATCAAAGACCTAGGAATTCGTCCAGAAACATCACACCTTCTAGAAGAAAACTTAGGCCCAACACTCCCACACATTGCCTCAGGAACTGACTTCCTGAACAAGACTCCCCAAGCAAAAGAAGTAAACTCAAAAATCACCAAATGGGATGGCATCAAATTGAAAAGCTTCCTCACAGCAAAGGAAACAACAAAGAGCTTAAAGAGAGAGAGCCTATAGAATGAGAAAATATCTTTGCCACCTGATCCTTAGATGGGGCAAGTTAAAACTACACTGAGATTTCATCTCACTCCAATCATAATGGCAATTATGAAGAATACAAATAATAGTAAATGTTGGTGAGGATATGGGGAAAAGGGTACACTTAAACCTTGTTGGTAGAACTGCAAATTGGTGCAAGCACTCCAGAAAGCAGTATGGAGAGTCTTCAAAAAACTAGGAATGGAACCACCATTTAACCCAGCTATCCCATTTCTCGGTATATATCCAAAGGATTTAAAATCAGCATACTACAGTGATGCAGACACATCAATGTTTATAGAAGCACAATTCACAATAGCTAAGCTATGGAACCAACCAAGGTGCTCTTCACTAGATGAATGGATAAAGAAAAGGTGGTACATATACACAATGGAGTATTATTCAACCGTAAGGAAGAATGACTTTATGGTGTTTGCTGGTAACTGGATGGAACTTGAGGGTCTCGTGCTAAGTGAGATAAGCCAGTTTCAATAAGTTGATGATCAAATGTTTTCTCTGATAGGTGGAAGCTAACTCAAAATAAGGAAATATGGAAGAAATAGACAAGGTGGAAGAGAAGAGAGTGAGAAGGGATGGGATAGGAAAATTTTATGGAGTGAAGCAGACCGAATTTTCCTATGTTAATATATGAATATACCATAGTAAATCTCATCATCATGTACATTAACAAGACATTAACTTTTAAAAATTATAAGTAAATAACAGAAAGATCACTAGAGAAGAGGGAGAAGAGCAAGGGATGAGAGGAAGGGAGGGGAAGGGGAAATACTGGGGACTGAAGCATAATTCATATTCCATGCTTTCACAATTATGTCATTCTATATTATATTGCCATGTATATTTAAAAAGAACCAATAAAAATGGGGGGAAAAGCAGCTTGAGCCCTTGGGGGAATAAAGCAAGATGTGAGGAAGAAAACTAACAGAGAGATTAGTGAGTTCAAAGTTATTGAGCTGAGAACAAACCTGGCATATTTGAGGAAATGCAGGGAGCCCAGAATAGCTTAAACAGAGAAAAGAGAGTAAAACAAATATTAAAATGAGATCAGAAAGTTAGAAGAGAAGCTGGTTTCTTGGCCCCCTTGCAGGCAGGTAAAGAGTTGGGATTTTAGGGAAAAGAAGGCTAGATGGTAGAATGAAGTACTCTTCATTTGACTGAGAGTGAGAAAAGTCAGCACAGCAAAGGGAGACAGTATTTCAAGGAACAAAGAGGCATCATTCCAGGAACAATAAACAAGTAATGAGAAACCTAAACAGTATGAAAAAGTGGGAAGCAACACAAAGAAATACCCTATTCAAGGCAATTTGTAACTTCAACTCTAGCTCTCTGCATAAGAAAGGCAAGTATAAGGTAAGTCAAGAAATGTAAATAATCCAGATAAAAAGAGCAAACTGATAGTCTTAACTGCAGAATGATCCCAAGGTCCCTACAAGTTTAAATCCTGTTTGGTGATTTGGCCTTAAAAGTAATGCACAACAAGTGAGTTAGGAGATTTATCATGACATTCAGCAAGTATTCACAGTGCTGTAACTTGGAGCTCTCTTGAGAAGGGTCCTATTGTTAAGACCAAACCTACTCTATGGATCACAGAGCATTGAATAATCACAGTTCAGTGTCCCGTGGGATACCACAGAGCAGTGACTGAGTGGAAGATGGCCCTGTGAGACAATCACAAGTAGTAACCGTGTCCAAAGCATACGTGCTTAGAGATTTGAGCAGTGGGAAGTACACTGTAATGGTCAAGGACTTGAGTGCTCAGCAGTCACTGTACCAACCTCTCTGATTAAGTGTAAAATTAGTCATATTTGGAGTCACACAGGGGCTAGGTCTGAGGACACTAAGAGTGAAGCTGGCAATTTGCTGGGTTCCCACAGTCCTCCCGCCAGTACTGAACTATCGCTCCCACCACTCTCAAATGCTTTGCAGCTTGGATATTTGCTGTGACCCTGGATGCACAGTTTGAAAAACATCTGGAGCAGGTGCACATCTGCCCAGAAGGACCACAAGCCACTGAAAGGAGGACTGACAGGAGGTTCCAACTTTCACCACACCCCTGCTTGGGCATACAAAGAACTTCTGTTCCAACACATTGGATTGGAGCTGAGAGGGATCATAACTGGTTCTATTGTTACCCAAAACCTCTGCCCCATATTGAGACAAAGTCCAACAGCACTTAACCTGGAAAGAAATGTATCCAATCCAAACACTTTTGCTGAAATTAATTTCTGACTCTTTTTCCGTTTATTATTTGCTTTTTCAAAATATTTTTATTTGCTTATTTACTTTTTAGTTATTCAATTGGATATTTTGTCTCCCTCTCTTTTCTGCCCTTTTTAGTTCTTTTCCCTTTAGAAAATGTTTCTTCTTATTTTTTCCTTTTCCTCTGTTTTACTTTCCTCTTGTTATAGTTTTGTTAGTTTTTAACGTTTGAGTTTATCTTGTATTATTTGTACCTATCTTTTGTACTGTTACTAGTGTTGTGGTTGTTGCTGTTTCATTTATTTCTATAATTCTATATTTTGTTTGCATCTATGTTGTAATTGTTACTAGTTTTTGTTTCTTCCTTTATGAGCACTGTTGGGGATTGAGCCCAATATCTCAAGGAAGTAGGTGGGTGCTTTACCAATCGGCTACACCCTCTGCCTAATAAAGGCTTTTAACCTCACTCCAGCCATGACCCTGTCCCACTCCAACCTTGATGAATAGTTAAACTTAAAAAATAAAAGAAACAAAAGCGCCCAGCTGATGATCAAACCATAGGTAGGCATGAGTAGGATCCCTGAATCCCTTTTCCTGAACATTTTCTCCCTTATTAACTGAACAGATAAATAACACAAATGTAGAGGATGCTGTACCTATGAGGGACTTCAGCATAAGTCGTCCCCATATTCTTTTAGACTGCACTTTTCTAACAAGGCTGGAGGAGAAACCATAAAGATTGCACTTGTATATTACACTGTCTACAACATAACTTCCTAAACTATCACAGAGACTCTTCCCTTCCAATACAAAGTGAGTCCCTCAGGCTCTAACAGAGTACTCAGTGTCAAAGCCACTGATTAGTACCACTAATCAAAGCTAAAGTAACCAGAGAGAATATACATTACAAAGCCTATTTGGAATTAATCTTAAAACTACAAAAGGGAGGGTTAAGGGTGGGTAATTGGGGGGGCACTCCGGGGGATAATTGTAATATCCAGAATCTATACACATTTTATATTATTTTGTTAAAAATTTGTATGGTTGTTCAAAAAAGAAAAAAACTACAAACAAATTGACATCCCACATCACATCATCAAAAGAAGGTGGTTCACTAAACAGACCCTCACATAATAAGGAAAGAGCTATCCACCTCAACACATGTGCTTTTCTCAACATGGAAACAAAAGATAAGAAGCAACCGAATTCTTTTGAATATTAATGACATTTTATTATTCTAAAGTTTTCAATGAGGATGAAATGCCAAAGAATATTTTTTTAAAAGTGTTAAAATGATCAATGAATTCAAAATGGATACAAATAAACTGCTGAACGAATTGAGGAACAAAATACAAGACTGACTGAAAATAAAAGGATTAAAAATGATATTCAATCAAATGGAATCTGCAAATAATCAGGAATACCTATACCCATATCCAACAGAACAGGCTTCAAGCCAAAAATTTGTCAGAAGAAACAAAGTAGTTCACTATGTATTGATAAATGGAATGATCAGTCAAGATGATATAATGATTGTAAATATATATGCACTGAATGTGAGAGCACTGAAATTTATAAAAATAACACTATAGAACATAAAGAGAGAAATAATCCCCAATACAATAATAGTAGGTGTTGTGGTTTGGTTGTAAGGAGTCCTCCCAAAAACTCTTCCACTGATGCACAAATATTCAGAGATGGGTGAACAAATTAGATTTTGAGAACTTTGACCTATCACTACAACCTAGCATGAATGGGCCAACTTAGTGGTAGCTGTAGATAGGAAGGGCATGGCTAGAGGAGTAGGTCACTTGGAGTGTGCCCCTGGAAGGCTGCATCTTCTCTGTAGCCCCTTTCCAGCCCCTCTCCTTCCTTGCTACCATGAGAGCAGCTTCCTCCTCTAGACCCTTCCCCCATGTGCTACCTCACTTTAGGCTCAAAGTTGCAGTTTAAGGACTGAAACTTCTCGAACCATGAGCTCCAAATAAACTTTCCCTACTCTGACTTTTTCTTGTCAGGTATTATGGTCACAGTGATTAAAAAAAAAACTGACTAAAACAGAATCCTAATTTGAAGAAAATATGTATGACTTCTGAAAGTGAACACCATTCTTTCATATTATTTTAAGGTGGTTTATTTTTACTTTGCTTTTTAGTGTCATATACTTATTGCATGTATTTCGCACTCACTATCATGAGTAAAATGGCCTGTAACCCCAATAACATTCAGTGTGCTGCATAATTTATGAAATTCCTAGGGTTGCTTGGTTGCATAAAACCCATTGGATACCAGGCACAGATGATATAAAGTGAAAACCTTCTCTTACAAAAGCATAATAGGGCTCTGTGGCAAAAACAACAAAGATAAAGGCATCTGCAGGCTTATGGTCATAGATCCGGGAGGGAGCTGAAAATAAAATATATCATCATCTCCGAAGGAGATCTCTGACCTCCACAGATATCCATTTAACTCAGGGGGTCTTCTGGGGGAAACAGAAACATGGGGATCCCAAGCGGGGCATCCATGACATGGCATTAGCCTTGGATAACTGTGTACATATACATTTGTTCTTGAATGTTTGACAATTTTCCCCCCTCAATTGTAACTCCATATTAATCTAACAAAAAAATAAAATAAAATATACACTTGTGGAACAGCAGTTTTAGAAGTGTACAATGCCCTACTACAGGTAGACCCACAGACCAAAGGAATTCATGACAGCACAAACTGGACCTACCTCTAAAGGGGTGAGGGGATGGCATATTACAGAACCCACAGTCTGCAATAAAACAGATCTCACTTCTCTAAATAGCTGGGGTTTGCCTTTACCATGAAATGTTTTCTCCAATAGCTTCCCGACTCCTGAGCTTCGGGTGCCACGGGACCTGATTGCCTATGAGATTTCCCCACCACTCCAAGTGACTGCTCCAGTGCACACAAGTGCAAGAGAAAGTGGCTCTCAGGCCTGAAATGCTTAGTAGAGATGAGTCCAACAGAGGGAACCAAAATCCTAGACTGCTAGTGCAGTATAATCTACCACTGATTTTCCTGTTCTAGGTAGTGAAACTGGCCCTATGGGTACATAGGAAGAGTGGGCATCAAAGTGCTTAATCAGGATAGAGTACAGCAAAATAGGCAATTTATTTTGTCATATAACCCTCACACAGCATGTTTGTGGGCAGAAGGAATAATTTGTTAAAAGAACAGATATGGGTCCTATTAAGCAAAGCCACCTTGGCAAGCTGGGCTGAAGTCCTTGGAGATCATTAATAAATTTAACTACCAATACATCTAGCATACTTACCCCCTATGAACTTCAAGGGGCTATGGTCACTTCCTTGAAGACCATTCATGTCCAAACTCTACATTGAATTATTACACTTCCAGAGGAGATACACAGAGTGTTAGGTTTTGGCATACCACCAACATTAAATCCAAGGGAGAGGATAATATAGTGGAGGGTCAGATGGCTTTTCCCCCTAGATGGGATAGCTATTTTTTACCATAGTGAGGAGTCTCTGACCCTCCTAAGTTTGTTCCATTCATCTTGTTGGATGTTGAATGTGTTCATGGCTTATGCCCTGAGTAGGCTAAAGGAAATCTCTCAGGATAGGAGAGTCAGTCTGTTGGTCTAGCACATCATTTGGGTGTTAGTTCCAGGAATCATTCACGGACCCCAATTCTGTTGACCAACATGTGTGATACACCAGCCCCAAGTTGCTGCTGACGTATCAGAGATGCCACTAGTATTGTCTTGCTGAACGGTACAAATTTACCTTAACAAAACCCTACTAAGCATTAATTCTTCCATCCTAACCTAAAGATTTTTTATTTGCTATTTTTTTTCTGTTTTCTCTAAAGACTGTGCTATTATCAAGCCAAAACATTGTGTGTACTTTCCTGATGTCACACACCTCATGTCACACACAAAAGACTCAAACTGATCCTTACTGTGACTCTATACTATTCTTGGAAGATATTTTAAACAATTGGATTGTTTCCTGGGGTTCCTGTAATCTCTATGATGACCCTGGAGTAATCCTGGTCGGTTTTCACTGAATAGTTTCCCAGAATGTTATAAATAAACAAAAGTATTGGAGTGGTATGTGGAACCTTATGACAAGACCCTGGCACTGAAGTAACCAACTCTTTGATGTTAGCTCAAGGTAAACCAGGTATGTTGCAGCTCAAAAGAAATCACTTTTGTCCTATTTCATAAACCTGTACTTCTTTCCCAAATCACAGGGACCTACCTGACCTTGCTGCCACCCAGGACCATACTTCTCTCCATGAGTCCCCAGTAAATTGTACTCTCTGTGATAGGAATGCCTGCTTCCTTTTCTTCAGTCTCATAGAGCCTTGAGGTTGGTTCTCATGCACAGGGCCTAGGCCGTTCAGAACACAAAGCTTGCCCCTGCTTGAAAGTCAGCAAACTCACACGCAGAGAAACAGACTCACCTGAGACAATATACTCTAAGAAGGTGAATCATGAACATCGTGATTCGCTGTGCTGAGATCACAACAGAGTTTTTGTTTGCTTTGATTAAAACATATTGAAGAAAAAATCCTGTGATATGTAGAGTATAAACAATTTTACCTTGGTTTCAACTCAAATTTTTGTCCTCAAATTCCTTTTTGTTTCCTTGTTACTTAACTTCTTGCCAGGCATGGTGGCATACTCCTGTTATCTCAGCAGCTCGGGAGGCTGGTGCAGGAGGATTGCAAGTTCACAGCCAACTTCAGCAACTTAGCAAGACCCTTTCTGAAATAAAAATAAAAATAAAAAAGGGGTGGGATGTAGCTCAGTGGTTAACTTCTTAACGGACTTTTTCTTTTTGTTCTGATATGATGTTTAGTCTCTTGAATACATTCCCTGCCCCTCGATGCTCCTATTTGATCTTTAGCTTGTGTTCATTTTCTGAATACAATTTGTCTCTGTGTTCTACATTTCTTAGTCTTTGGTTTGGCTCTGTCAATCTTTCTGATCCAACTCCATCTTTATACCCCCGCTGGGTATTCTGACTCCTGATATGTTCCTTCTCCTCCTGGTACTGCACAGCTGAGCTAATAGACTTTTATTTTCCTCACCTAATGACCAGTAATAAAAAAAAAAAAAAAAAAAAAAAAAAACACACACAATTCTGCTTTTCACCAGGGAGGCCTAAAGGGGGATGACGAAGGGGTGGGGAGGACCCACAAGTGGGAACGTTAATGCTGAAGGCACAAAGCCCGGTGACGTCGCCCCCACGTGGCGGCAGGAGGCGTTTACAATCGCCTCGGGAGGGGCCACTACCAGCTGCTGTCCCTGGGCCCTACAGCACCAAGATCTGTGCCCTGGAGCCAGGGTAAATCTTAAGAGTGGGCTGGGAGAGTGCAAAAGACCAAGGTTGGGAAGGCGGGCGGAGATGGTGTGAAGAAGGGGGAGAGAGGTCTGTGCGGTCGGGGGCTTTCACCTGATTCAGACCTGATTCAGCTCAGTCTGATAGTTCAGTTTTGTGGCCTGGCATTGATACACTGAAGACTTTCAATGTGCTTTCCTGTATGGGTCAAGTTTTTAGAAACACTTCATCTACTTTTAACGATAAATCGTCCATTTACGTGACTCCCAAGAGTCACAGCTTGAAATTATTTCTAAATCTGACCTTTCCTGAGGATAAATTAAGAATTTTAGTTTCTTATTAGTGCTGTTTATGTACTGCTGTAGAAAATGAATATTACATGCAGAACTGAGGTGGTTGACTCTTCCGGATTTTCCATCCTCTGTGGCGTCTAGGATGGCCAGGGGGGTTACCCCAATCCATGTGGTCAGTGCTCGCTGTGTAGGAGACTATTTATAAAAATTTGTATTTGGAAAAGATTACATATTGAAGTCCTAAAGCAGGGGTCAAGAGTCTTGAAAATATGCTTCAATTTTCAAAGGAAGTTAGTCAATCAACATTTCTTGAACATCTTTAAGAAGTGCACCTTTTAATGTTTGAAGGAAATTACATGACATTGAAACACAATCTCAGCTCAAAAGGAGATTATAGCCCTATTGGTGAGATCACAATTATACTAAAGTATTAGCAAATAATACTAAACAGGTAATCAGCTTTAAAGTGGTGGAACATATTATAGATACTATATTCTATATTCTTCACATCTTCATTTCAAATGTTATGTGTCATTGTTCTAGGATTATGAAAACATACATGATGCTCCTCCTGTAAACACCCCAGAAGAACTATGTCATCCTGTTCTTAAAACACCTACAAGAAAGGGCACGGGGCTTTTCCATCAGTAAGTATCAAGGAAAAAAAATGGTAGTCATTTTTTCAAATATGTATAAATGTTGGTTTAAAGAGATAAAATACAAATGTAATGGATGGGAAAAAATTCCTTACAAATACTTTCACCAGCAATGCAATCACTTCTATTGATGCAACAAAGGTGATTATAAGTTGGATGGGCAAGTTTATGGAAGAGGAAAGTCACAAAGAGTAGAATGTGGCCTCATCGTGTATTGGACTTTGAAATTATTATTATTCTAATGTAGCATATTGAGTAACTGAGATATGCAAATCCATTAGGCTCATCATGTGTATGCCTTTCAATGAGTTATCAAAATATGGAATCCAGCAACCTTGATGTTAGATTGTTTTTATAAAGTTAGCCAAAACCAGACCTTGAGCACTTGAATATCTGATTAAATTATATTTTTTCCTATAATACCTGTAAGGAAAAACAGGACATAAACACTCCTGAAACTGACAATTCAATCAAACAGCATGTTACTATGGAAAAATTTTATGAGGTCAGCAAAATTCAGGCATTGCAATGGATAGTAATAAACTAATTTCCATTTACTGAGGTTTACATGCACTGTATTATATAAATATTGTATTAGTTGTTTCACATGTATTATGTCTTTAAGTTTTCAAAATAAACCTATAATGTGATAATCCTGTTTTCCTTAAGAGAAAGAAAACTGAAGCTTCAGGGAGGATCTTCAGAATTGATGGTTTCCAAAAACTGTACTCTTAACCAATAGTAACCTATAGGTGGGTGGTAGGAAGGAAGTAGAGGTTACAGAAAGTTGAACCAGGTGGTTCAGCTCTGAGGCACGTCTTGCTAATCTTGTAATTAACCAGTCTTGGGTTGTCAGTTTGGAAATAGTAAGCTAAAAAGGCAATTTCCAGATTTCAATGTGCCTAAGAGAGGAGCTCTGGTTAAGGAGAGGGGGAATCTGCTTTACTTAAAAGCAAATGTAGGAACTAATGTCAAACCAATGTCAAACAACTGACAATGAAATTGGAAGCCATTAGTCTGAAAAATACCATTGCATAGCATAGTTGACAGAGATTCACATGCACAACCATAATTTGCCCAAATAAACATAATATATATTCTGTTCTAACTTCTCTTTCCAATTTCCTTCTTTTCTACCAAGAAAGCAGGTATTTTATCCTGCCGTGAGAACCAACAATAAGTGTTTATTTATTCTAAGGTGAATATTTTATGCCAATCATTTATACTGCCAAGGGTAATATAATGATTTTATACATGGTTTTTAAAACCTTAATAAATTTTGAGAATGATCTCAATAAAACTATTAAATTATGAAAGTAAATTATAGCTCTATTACACAAAAATAATATCAATTTACTATTTAAATGAATTTTTACATTGATTCTGAAAATAAACATGCACTTAATTCTCATGTTTGTGACTTTGAAGTAATCACGGGAAAACTACATTTAATGGATAACTGAAAAATACAGCTATTTGCATATGTTGTATATGTTTTTCAATTGTTCTTATTGTTGTTGACATATATGGTTCTATTTTAGTATAGGAATTATTAAAATCAAAGTAAAGGTTCTCCATTGTATTGCAACAAGGATTTTATTTTTCCTTGTGGAAACTATGTTCTTTCAATGCTCATTGGCTTTGAAGTCATAACTGGAATAAGATTAATCTCTGACATTATCTAAGAATTTATCATTAGCATAATAACTATTCTAAGCCTTAATTTCTTCATCTGCAAAATATAATAACACCATACTAAGGTATAAGACTGAGATTATATGGCATATTTTTACCAAAGCCAACAATATTCATTCCTCTCCTGTTTATAGATACATTATTGGAGATATAAGGAATATAATAATCCACTATTTATAGATCAGTGAAGCCTAAGAAGTATCACAGATCATTTGGAATTTAGAATTTGAGGGTTCCAAACTCACACACAGGAAACAAATCAAGACACTATCCCTTTAATTTACAAGTGAGTAGTTTATAAGACTAATGATAGGAAGATGAGTGTTTCCCTAAGTAGTCTTACTGCTTCAGGTAAAGAACCTAGGATTTTTTTGACTCAGTGAGAAAGGAGCAATGAGCTGCTGAGCATCTTTTAAAAGATAATGAAAAAAGTAAACAACTTTGTACCAAATCATGAATTGACCAAACCTGTATGTAAGCAAGCTTGACAGCATGTGACAATAAATTTGACAAAATGACAATTCCTGTTATATTGTTAATGAATCTGGGAATCACTCTTAATGATTAGATCATTACATTGATTTCCCCTTGGTCCCATAAACTCCTTATTTTAATGAAGACCTTTGTTTGCTTTGACTTAGTTTCCAGCAATGGCTTTACTCCCAGTGGTGGTGTTTCTCATTACCATGCTGCTTCCATCTTTACCTGCTGAAGGAAAGGTAGGTTTCAAATGAAAAACCTTTTCAGAGCTATCCAACAACTTTGTAGGATGGCAAGATACTTTGACAGCAGAACAGACAAGAGAGTCTGCT
The DNA here is from genome assembly GCA_004027875.1 of Aplodontia rufa. NCBI lineage: Eukaryota > Metazoa > Chordata > Mammalia > Rodentia > Aplodontiidae > Aplodontia > Aplodontia rufa. Next base: position 1,011 of record PVKS010029280.1, on the reverse strand, counting down.
ACATCATGGAGAGCTCATTGTAGCTCAGAACACCTGACCCAGTTACGGGTCATGAAGGGGTAAGGAGGTGAAGGCTATGCTGCCCAGAGTGGAAGCCCCCAGCCACAGTTGGCTGCTGAACACTTGGAAAGACAAGCTGCACTGCAAGTACAAGATACTCCTTAGAGAGCAAAGATTTAGAACAAAAATATTCTCATTTTTATATTAAATAATTAAGCAATAGTATTTTAAATATTTACTTAAATAATAGATTAGGTTCATAGGGCTATTGTAACAAATGACCACAAGGTTAGTAGCTTATAAGAACAGAAAATTATTCTTTCACAGTTATGGAGACCAGAAGTCTGAAGTCAAGGTATCTGCATAGCTGCGGTTCCTTTGGAAGGTACAGGAAGGATGAGTTCCTTGCCTTTTTCCTAGCTTCTGGTGGCTTCTGCCAATTCTTGGCATCCCCTGACTTCTGGCCACATCACTCCATCTCTCCTTTGTGCCTTTTATAAAGACACTTATTTTTGGATTTAGGGCCCATTTGGATAATTCATAATGATCACATTTTAAAAGCCTTGACTTGATTATATCCTCAAAGATGTTTTTTCCCAAATAAAATCATATTCACTAATGCTGGTAATTAGGACAAAGGCATATCTTTCGAGGGACTGCCACTCTGTACTAATAAAACATATTGTTTAAATTAATTTCATCTTCTTCATTTTACTTATTTAATAAAGACCATCTAAAATTATAGTTGCAAATTATGTCTGTATTGCATTTTGAATGGTTATCATGGTAAATGAATTTTAAAAGTTTATGATATATTAAACAATTACCTTTGTGCTAGTTATGTAAATTTCACTAATAAGAAAAATATTCACAGAGGATAAGTAACTTGAAAAAGACACAGAATAAGTAAGTGTTGATCAGGATTTGAATCATTCTGTGCTTTCATAGCTCTTTAGTTGAATCAGAATATCCTCTTTTCCTAATTGGTGAAGATACATTTCCAAATAAATT
>PVKS010029279.1:0-25521 GCA_004027875.1 Aplodontia rufa | reverse complement strand
TCCTATGGCGCATGCTGTAAAATCAAAATTAAATGAATGGGATGCAATTAAACTAAAAAGCTTCTGCACAGCTAAAGATTTAGTTGAGAGCATCAACAGAGAACCCACAGAATGGGAGAAAATTTTTGCCTGCTACACCTTGGACAGAGGGCTAATATCCAGAATATATAGGGAACTAAAGAAATTAAAATCCAAACTCGCAAAAAATCCAATCAATAAATGGGTTAAAGAACTTAAAAGAAACTTCTCTCCAGTCGAAGTTCAGAAAGCCCATAAATATGAGAAAATGCTCTACATCATTAGCTATAAGGGAAATGCAAATCAAAACTTCAATGAGATACCACCTCACTCCTGTCAGAGTGGCAAAAATGAAAAATACAAACAACGACAGATGCTGGAAGGGCTGTGGGAAAAGAAGAACACTACTACACTGCTGGTGGGACTGAAAACTGGTTCAGCCACTATGGAAAGCAGTGTGGAGAATCCTCAAAAAATTAAGGATGGAACCACCTTACGACCCAGCTATCCCACTCCTGGGAATTTTCCCAAAAGATTTAGAATCAGCGTATTATAGCGATGTGACTTCATCAATGTTTATAGCAGCTGAATTTACTATAGCTAGATTATGGAACCAACCCAGATGCCCCTCACTTGATGAGTGGATACAAAAGCTTTGGTTCATATATACTATGGAATAATCCACTGTTTTAACAGTAAAGATCTTTGGAAAATGGAGATTTGCCTTTGATTCAAAGCTAAGGGAAATAAAGGATAAATTATCTGCCTAAATTTCAATTTCTTCTTATGAGCAAGATGGAGGAATATGTTTTTTAGACTGGCTTCAAATTATTTTCAGAGTAGAGAAAAGGGATGGAAAGAGGAAAAAATAGAAAGGACAGAGTAGAAAATAGCACAGTCAACCCTTCTCTCAACCAGCTACAGAGAGAACTTTGACTTCATCTTGTGTTACAAGTATCACCAGAAGGAAGAGATATGGGCACTAACAACTATGTCACAATGCAGTGGCTACTCAATTGTCCCTCAGAGAAGGATATGATGGAATGCAGTCACATTCTAGTCTACAACACCATGTACATCCGGACTTTTTTTCAAAGAATAAAAATAGCTATTAAGAATTACAAAACTTTATTTTTAAAAATGTCTTCACTACAAATTTAAAATCTGAGGAAGCTCCTTTTCTTCCCCACAAGAACAGTTCTTAAATGTGGACTGCAAAGGAAGTTCTCAATTTAAAACAATAAGTTTTTAATAGGTAAAAGATGGTATCCATAGGCATTTAATCCAACCTCTAACAGACAGTACAATCTTCAGGCAGCCAAAGTTCCAGAGTTAGTAAGGTAACCTCCTCATTCAGAATTTATAGCTTCATTCCTATACTTAATCTGGAAGGATAAAATGTATGTGATCCACTATTCCTGTAATGAAAGAAATAATTCATGAATATTACTGATAGGAAACTGTTGCATAACTAAAGTCACTGGGGTCATTAAGGTAGGAGCATGTGAGGATATCAAACTCCAGAGCCCATTAAAACATTTTAATGATTCAAGCACAATAGCTACATTATTTACATTTACAAGTATTATTAATAAATGTTTATCAGTTTTTGGTAAGAGCAATATCTCAAATGTGGATTTCAAAGCACCAATTATATATAGAAAGAATAAAAGGTCTGTCCCATCTATGATATAGAAGTCCAAAGACAATGGGCCATTTTTATAGCTGAACTGAGAAAGGTTTTCTCTTGCAGGAATTTAGTTGTCAGAACAACAAACTAATGTTAGAGTTAACATTCATATCAATTACCACGTTTGTGAAAATTTCCAAAGCCCTATATTTATGTTACAGTCACCAAAGGTTTTCTCTGGCTAATTTTAGATTGATAAAACCTCTATTGAGGACACAATTGCAAAATTACATTTTGCCTGAAAGAATAATAAGAAGTGTTTGGGCCAATTATATCCCTAATCAGCATAAGAATTCATGGTTCGTATGCATCCAAAATAATTTAGTCTGAATCTCAAAGATATATTAACACTGTTCACAACAACCAACATGTGGAAATAGCATAAATGTGCACTGATAAATGAATACACAGAACATGGTACACACACACACACACATACACACTGAATTAACAATTCAGCCTTTAAAAAGAAGGAAATTCTGGCTGAGCATGGTGGTGTACACCTGTAATCCCAGCTTGAGACCAGCCTTAGCAACATAGCAAGGCCCTAAGCAACTTAGAAAGACCCTGTTTCAAAATAAAATATAAAAAGGGTTGGGGTTGTGACTTAGTGGTTAAGCCCCTCTAGTTTCAATCCCCAGCACCAAAATAAATAAAAAGAAGGAAAGTCTGCAATACATAACAACATAGATAGAACTTGAAGGTATTACACTAGCCAGTCACCAACAAATACTGCATAAGTTCACTTATATGAAGTATCTAAACTAGTCAAATCCATAAAATCATAGAGTAGATTAGTGGCTTCCAAAGGTTATGGGAAGAGAGAAATGGTGGATTACTAGTCAGTGTGTATATAGGTTCAGCTAAGCAACACAGATAAGCTCCAGAGATCTTCTTTATGATAAGCTCCAGAGATCTTCTTTATGAAATTGTACCTATGGTGAACAATACACTTAAATTTTTATTAAGAGGGTAGATATTAAATGCTCTTACAACAACAAATAAAATTTTTTAATAAATAGTCATTCAGAATTACAGCAAATCTGAGCTGAAATGATAAGGCACCATATATATGACATGTCACCACTTTATCAAACTGTGCTTTTTTTCATAAATGTATTGGGAAATAATAAAGTATTAAGTCAGAATACTTACCCAACTGTCACTCCTGGATGGGTCTCTGAATTTTTCACTTGACGTGAAGTTGAATTTTTCTTCCCTACTGATTTTTTTGATCCATGGCTATTATTCCTTTTTACTTTTTTCCCAAAAGTGAATGTAAACTTTCTGAAAAAGAGAAAAAAGAGCTGTATATAGAGTTGAGACTTAAGCATATACTTTTTGGGAAGAATGGTGAAGAAAGGATGTGGAAACCAAATTAAAAGGATTTCTTTGGGTCATAAATGATAAAATGCCAAATCAACTACCCTACGCAAAATAGAAATTTATACTTCACAGAAGAAAGAATTCTTCAAGGAATGTTAAATAGAGCTTCTCATTATCCGATTAAATGATACTGGGGCCCACAGCTGATTTAATAGACATGTCAAATACTGGAAATTCTTAGTAAATGGCTAAAGTATCTGCTATCACCAGTGACTCACTACAAAGAACGATTAGAGACACAGAGCTGTGAGTTCTTGGCCCATATTGGAAGAGTAACGGAGGGTCACTGAAACTCTTCTCCCCTATATTATGAAACCAAGGAAGGGTATTTTGAATCCTCTCCTCCAACATTGAGAGTGCCTGCAGCTGGAGACTGACATCTTTCCCACCATGTGACTACAGCTTATGTGATAGACTTGTGCATGAGCAATATGAAAGAAGAAAAAAGGGGAGCGTTCTCCTTAACCATTCAGTGAAGTGTGGTTAGGTGATTTTCCTCCCAATACCATTTCTAGCTCTTCATCCTGGATATCACATAAGAATGTCCATCAGCTGGAGAGGAAACTCCCAAAAAACAACATTCCAGAAACAACAACCAAGACAGAGAACAGAGAGGACAGGGCTATGGCTAGGGTAGAGTTATGTGCAATAGATAAAGCCTTATTTAAGTTGTTCCATTAGGAATTCTACAGTTAGGATGATCTTTCCTCATCAGGCCGCAAAAGAAGTCATCCACACTTAAAATGAAATATGTTAGACTTCAGACACATGACATATTTTCTACCCAGTGTTATTAAAACCAGACCATCTTTATACCATGTGACCGTAAGCACTCATACCCCTCAATCTCTTTCATCCTCTGTCACATTTGAACACAGCATGAAGGTAGGAAAAGTGGAGAGAAAACATCCATGGACAGAATACTCATAGAGCCCTCTCACTTTTCAAATCCTCTATACACAGAATTGAAATGGTAGAGGTAAGGAAACATTAAATTTTATACAAAATTGAAGAAGTACACTTGACTTTGTTTTCATATATGAGAAGGAACAAAGATGTTAAGGAATAAAGATTTCATATAGTATTGTTGAAAGTAATGGTTATAAAAATATATCTAATTTCTATTTTTTTTTACAGAATTTAGATTGTTCAAAAATAGGTTACACTGCAGCCTCTAGGTATATAGAATCAGCTCTACATCTGTAGACTCTTCTTCATTCTCTCATAGCAGTAGGTGTTTTTTAAGTAGAAGAGCATGGTCCTCCTCTGTAGCAGTTCTAGATTTATATATCCTATAGGAAATGACCAAAGACTGACTCATTCTACCTTGAAAATTTTGAAGAAATACTCTGATTTTAAACCTCTCAGGTCATCTCCAGCTCTGATCCAATAATCCACAGACAGATGGTACAGTTCATACAAGAAAGCTCCCTTTTCAGTATTGGGACAAAGCTCATTGGGGACAGTAGAAATGGACCATCTAAGAAATGGGAAATTCACTGACAAAAACCATTCATATTGCCTCTGCTGACTCTATTCTTTAATGCTTAACTTCTAAGTCTTAACTAAAGGGAATCAGCAGACAATTCCAAATTTGTATAGCATACAAAACTCACAGCCACTCATTTTTATATCAACTGGATATGAGTAATGATTAATCCTGATCCATTCAAATTTATAGTACCTGACACATTAACCTATGGACTACGGATACCACTTGGTATTTATAGGCGTAACTTATGGCATATTTGAGACATGGGATCTAGAATTAGAAAACTGACTTCTGGCTTAACAATACCATCAGCTACCAGTGAATTCTTTAACAGTTGTGTCTCATCTCCTTCAGAAAATATAATACCAGATTTCAAATTATACTACAGAGCTATAGTAACAAAAACAGACATGATGACCAATGGAATAGAATAGAAGACACTGAGACAAAGCTACATAAAGTTACCTCATAATTTGACAAAGAAACCAAAAACGTAATTTGGAGACAAAGACAGTCTCTTTAACAAATAGTGCTGGGAAAACTGGAAATCTGCATGTACAAGAATGAAACTCAATCTCTCTTACCCTGCACAGAACTCAACTCAAAGTGGATCAAAAAAAAAAAAAAAAAAAAACAGAAAGACTAGTAGAGGGAAGAGAATGGGGGAATATTTGGGACTGAATTAGAATAAAATGAACTGTATGCTTTTATAAAAATGTCAATTCTTATCTTATTGTCAAGTAGCTCTAAAAAGAACATGGTTGAAGGAAGAGAGGAAAGGGGAAATACTAGGAATTGAGTTAAAACAAGGTACGCGCCAAGCTTCCGTAATTGTGTCATTGCATATCCTATTGTCATGTATATAAAAATAAGCAGGGTGGGAGGAAGGGAGGAGAAGGGGAAAAACTGGAGACTGAATTAGAACAAGTTAAACTCCATGATTTTATAATTGCTATTATATAAACTTATGTCATGTATACCTAAAAAAAAGGAACCAATAAAAAAATACATTAACAGGATGAACTGACTTTTTAGATCTATTCATGTGATCAGGCAGAACTCAGTAGGTCAAATTAGGCCCAGTGCTTAACCTCAACATACTGTCCAACAGTTTTGTTCTTTTAAGATTATCTGGCAACCAATTTAATGTCAGATCAGCTCAGTTTCAGTGGTCTATGGTGCTTACCTTTGAATATAGCATGATATTGGTAAGTGACCACTGATATCTAAATTTGCTGGTTCATAAGTGATTGAACTTTCAATGAGAATACCCCATGCACGCACCTAAAGAGAAAAAGTATAACCCAGTTATTTTAATTATGTCTGGAGGTTATACATTAAAAAAGAAATTGGCACTAGAAAAATATATGAATCCTTATTTTTGCATTATTATACTAATTACATGTAAAAGAAGATATAACATGAAAAAACAACAGAGCTAATTAATACAAAGTCTGTTTTTTAGAAAAGACCAAATAGCTCCTAGCAAACTGGGGTTGGCACTCATTGGTAGAACTCTTGCCTAGCATTTATGAGGCTCTGGGATGAATCCATCCAAAAAAAATAAATGGCTCCGAGATTTTCGGGGACATCTTTTCTGCTTGACAATGGATTCTGCTAACATCTGGGTCCCCCAGGAGGTAGGGTCTGATTTAGGCAAACTGGACGGTAACTTAGGCTATGTAAGTATGAACTCTGGCTAAATACCTGACAACTTCAGAGCAGAAGTTATTTCCTAATTGAAGATAGCTAGTTAAAAGAATTTCATCACATTTTCAAATACCTTTCTCTATCCCCACCCGCAAAAAAAATTCTCATTCCCTTTCTCTTGATTTTTCTCCAGGTAGTTTCTTTGCCCAGGGCTGGCAAATTTAAACCTCAGTACCCATCTGCTTACATATTACCCATTTATAATTCCAATAAAAAAAGACTGACCCTCTTCCTTAAAAAAATCCTGCAAAATTTATAGAAAGATTTCATGAGATCTTGCAGTTACTATCTGAACTGGCAACTGGCATAGGCTTTTCACTCATTTCACAGATATTTAAGTGCCTATGTTTTATTTAACCACTATTTATATAACATGTGCCATATGCAAGGCATTGTTGGAGGTACTGGGAATTCAGTGGTAATTCCAGGCATAGGTCATGCATCTGGATTCAGGGGTAGAATCAGCCCACCTATATCATATGCACTAAAAATGATGTGATATGGGGCCAAAAAGGAGCACCAAGTTGCCATTACCAAATTCAGCAAGAAGTTAATATAAAGCAAAGTCAATACAGGAGGGAGAAACCAGAACTTATCACCAAAACACACTCAAATTCAGCTGTTCTACATGGTGTGACACCATTCTCTGCCTCAATGTCTTCATTGGCAAAATGGACATATCATTAGTGAACAGGGTATCAAGAAGATTAAGTAAATCACCTGGCACTAAAGTCTATTATTAAATAAGTATAACCTGCACCATATTGAGGCTCAACTGAAGTCTCTAAAATACTCATCAGCTGCTTAGGTACATAATTACTTTCAGTTATTCTCATTTTACACTAGCCTCTCCTACCACCACTACCGTCACCCCTCTTATCTCATCATGATCCATTTTATTTGGAATAGTTAATAGAATTTTAATTTTCCTGGCTTCAGAAAAAATTGATTCCCCTTTTGACCATAAACAGCTAGATGTCCTATTTCAGGTGGAATTTTCAAAGAACAAGGTGGGAGATAGTTAGGAGTTTCAAAATAAAATGATTCACTCAACTTAAATTTTGCCACAGAGAATAAAAAATCTCTCAAAGGCAAGAGAGATGTGTTGGAAGTAGTTAGATAAATGTAACAGGGTATAAAAGCCTGCTTTTTAACAGCTAATTCTTCCACTGTTAAATGATTCAAAAAGGCAATGTTATATCAATTGATAATTAATAGATAATTTTAATAATTATAATGCTTAAAAAGAACCAAAGGATATTATTTATTGAAAAAATAACAGTTCTTACTTCAGTTTTGATTCCACAAGAAGAGAGAGGATAAACGAATTCAAAGAAATCCAACAGCCCTCCAGTTACAGTACAGCCAGTTCCTAGGTACAGCTCATAAGGCTGAACTTGCTGGTAGTTGAAATAAGGCCTTCGTTTAATTTTGACCTGTAGCCAGTATTCACTGCAGGTTATAGATACTGATGGAAGAAAGAAATGAAAACGTCAGACGCCATGGCTGTCAGCAAATAATAGCTCAGGAAACCTTTAACCTGTTGATCAGACTGAATCTCAACTCTCAAGGATAAGAAGTTTGTTTCTGTTTCTGTATTCCCTACTGTGAGATCTTGGATAAGATGTAAATGGCTCAATGTCTTCACCTGAATGTACAAAACTATTATAGCTCATAAACCCAATATGCCCCAAGTTTCTTAGAGATTGTTCAAATTTTGCCTATAAATATCTCAAAAGTACATTTTTTTAACATTTCCAAGCCAGACATAATTGATATGTCTGAAACCAGGATGGAAGAGTATAGTATCTAGCTGTAGACACTTGGAAAAGGTCATCAACTGCTTTTATTTTAACAATGCTTGAGCCAATTAATATTACCTTGATATATTCTTTGAAACTAAAGACTTCTAAAATAAAATAACGCTGCATCAACCGCAACAGCATGGATTGCTAACTCAAATTGTAGGTTTTCCTTTTTTGGCTTTTGACTTTTTTTAAAGAGAGAGGGACAGGGAAAGAGAAAGAGAGAATCAATTTTATTTAGTTTTTCATGTGGCCTCCGCTGCTTTGAAACTTTGTTGTGTACGTGGTGCTGGGGTTCAAACTAGAGTCCTGGTGCATGCCAGACAAACACTTTAACAGCTGAGCCTCTGCTCTAGCCCCGCTTATTGACTTTTTCTTGTATCTGTATGAAGTCTGTTGTATTATCTTGCACTTATAAATGAATAAACTTAATGTCTGTTAGCTGGTACGTGGCAGAGCAGGACTGAAACAGAATCAATTCAGAGCAATCTGCTATGCTAGACACCTGGCAGTCTCCTGGTTTGTCTCTGTACCATATTTCAGACGCTGTGAAGTGAAAAACGCATCTCCAGGCAAACTAAAATAAGATTCTCAAAATGTTTTCAAATAGAGGGAAAGAATAACAGCATCCCAATGTCACTTTATTATAGGTTCAAGAGGAAATACGATAGTGAAGATGCTGGAATAAAAGGAAACAAGGATGAAGGAGGTTGGGGGTGGTGGATTTTGACCAAATTGTATTGCTGTACTGTGTGCATCAATGAATATGTGACAACAAATCCCATGATTATGTACAACTGTAATGCACCTAAAAAAATAAGAAAAGTGTATGAGACTGGAAATATAATAATTATTACAATAGTAGTTATATGATAGTTATTATAATACAGATGATCACCAACTTATAGAATTCACGCTCCCCACATCAACAGTATGGAAGAAAGCATGCCACCGCTTGAAATACCACCCTCCAGAATTTCCTTTTTCTTACCATCCTCAAAACCGTGAATGAACGCAAAAAGTATGTGGAGCCCAACCATCACGCCAGTGGCCTTCATCACTCCAGATCTCATTCTGAGGTATCATGGGAAACAGGAAATCAAGAGAAGTGGGTCACAGGTGTTTATAGATGGCTGGTCTCCTCAGCTGCAAGGGATGACCCCTCACGCAGGAAGCCGTTGGTACAATTAGTTTTACGCCTTCAACCTGAAATGATTGTCACGATAATGATTCAGAAAACCAGCGGGAGTGGATGTATAAAGTGGTTCTAGAATACATCCCCCAAATTGTGTCTCCCCACGCATATGGATGTGTCTATCCTATGTAATATCTGATATGTGATTACTGGAACATGAAGAGCAGGGATCTGCAAGATAATCCGGGAATCCACAAGTGGGTGATGGGAGATTCATTTGTGAGTTGATTGATTAATGTTGTTCATCATAGTGACTATGGGTTTTGGGGGAAAACACCAATCTTCTGGCCCCCTGGCCAACAAAGCTGATCCAGTAATGCTCAGTTAAGATCTCCATACATGTTCCTCTAACAAGCTGTCAGAGAATCTGACCCAAGTAAACAAATACATACAAATGTGGTCTAGAATTTGGGAAAACACTACTTTTCTGGTTTAATTTTGCTTTACTAAAAAGCATTTTATCATGAATATGTACATTCTGGGGAACTGAAGAAAATTTCTCTAAGAGCAGTTTCATCCAGTAAAACATAATAATGTAAAACCTTGAGAAAAAGCAGTTCCAGTGGGGATAAAATTGACTCGGCTCCATATTTTGTTAGAAAACAAATCTCTAAAAGAAGAACTATAATTATTAATGCAAAAACTTTTAAAAAATATGTTTAGAAGTTATATAGTCTGTATCCTAGATTGCCTCAAGGTCTAAAAGCAGGGAAATTTTTGGTGACTTTCATCAAACAGCTAAGATTTTTGCATTGATGTAGCAAATAAGCAAAAATGTGTTTCTACAAGCATCAGAACACTTCATTGGAAGTTTCATCCACTAAATATTTTCATTACATTATATGGCTTTTTAAATCAACAAGTTCTTAATTTAAATGACAGCTCTTTAAATTCTAATTGGAAATGAAGGTCCAGAGGAGGGTTTATATTTATAAGGGTAATATCAATGGATTTTAATTGATACTACTTTTGTTTTTCTTATTTAATATTTATTATTATTTAATAAGTGAAACAGGTAATAAATAGAGTGCTATTTTATTTATTTCCAAGATAGAATAACACACATTTCTACTTCCTTAATAATGTTAACATGCTTCACCTCCACCTGAGACAATGATTGATCGAGTTCTATTGGAGAGCTTCCTGGCCATTTTCTTCATATTTCTTTTAATTTATGAACGCACATATGTTTAGATCCTTAAGACATAAGTGGAATTTATAGTTTACAAAGGGATTTTTCTTTTATAAAATACCTTGGAGAGCTTATGTCATTGCCTTTGTCTACCATTTTCTTATGGTGGCATTGGATGCTGTATTTTGCAAACCGTATGATATTTAAGACTAAATGGGCATTTACATATTCAATTTTTTAAATGATAAACAGTGACTATTTCCCACCCTCAGGCTGTGCTGTGACCCTTATCAGCTTGAGGGCACCCTGGCGGAGGAAAAGGGAAGATCGTGAAGGGAACAAATATGGTCTTGTGACGCTCCTACCTCAGGTGGGACATTTATAGCCTCTGTGTGCAAGGGTACACTGTTGTCCTCTGGGAAGCAGTTGGTGGTTTCTGTCATCGGGATATTTTGAGCAACTCAAGTGGTTCAAGATTTTCAGGCTCACGTATTGGATTGGCTTCATCCAAACTCTCACTGTCACACTCTTTCCCTCTCAGGACTTTGACAAAAGACACTGGTTAAAGGTGTGCATTCAGTGTCTTGCAGCTCTATCATTCTTAAAATTATATTGAGTTGGATGTTCAGCAGAATCCACCCTAGGGACACGGGAAATGTGTGTTTCCTTAAAAAGTAACATGGACGCATTCTGGATTTCTGGGCGTATGTCCCTCAAAGAGGGCTCATTCAGCTGGGAGCTCATTTGGGCTGTGGAATGGGACACATACACATTATTGAACTCTCCATGTAGCTTGGCTTTCTTATGGGTTTTTATCACACCACATGGCATAGGGAAAATAGTGATCTGTCTTATTAATAACTGAGAAAATTTACTAGAAATGGAGAATGTTTTGCTAATGGCTTCTCACTTTCCTAGGTAAAAGGAAAACAGATACAAAAGCATCACTTTAAGATAATCTGTGTGACTGGGAGAATGGAAGTGCAATTTACTTGGGCTAGCTAATTTTCTCTTGTCCCAGCTTGTTTACATAGACAGGAAAGATGTTGTTTGATTGTAAATACTGCAAACATTCCATCACATGAGGAATAGGAAATGGGAAAAAATATAACACCACAGTGCACCTGTAATTCTTTTGCCTTATGAGGGAAGAATTTGGTTTCATCATTTAGGGCGAAGTGAATATAAAGATCCACTTGTTTTCAATTTACTTTTTTTAACACTCTAATGTACATTTGAATCATGTGAGAATCTTGATTAAAATACAAACACTGCTGGAGTCTTAATAAGAAATGTCAATTCCAGTCTCAATCTAACAAGTCCCCAGGTCATGACAGTGCTGGTCTATGGACAATAATTTGATTTTCAAAGCATAGAGGCTCTGTGTAGTATGAGGGGTTGCTAGGGTGGGGATCAGAGGCTCAAGACTGAAGTACGAAAACCTATGATAGCATGCATTTATTTCAGAAAGCAATACTATAATTGGAGGAAAGAAAAGCAATGTTAGATTGACTAGCATGATTAAACTGACAGCACCGCAAAGTTTGTTTAGATGATCTTGTTGCGAATTCACCACACCACCACTTCAATAAAATTGATAATGATTCTACATCAGACATAGAACTACAGATGTACTATTGTTGAAAGTTTAACACTAATAAGGAGTATTATAGTGTATATTGTAGGCACTCTTTCCACTTACTGTGTCTTCATATTCAGGTTAAGTATAAATCATCTGTCTAGTGTGGTGGGGGCAAATCATCAAGGAACTTACGTTACATGTCTGACTGTTGTCATAACTCCAACAGTTAATTGTCATCAATGGAGTCTGGTCAATGTCCTTGTGCCCACTGAAATCAAATCTTCATTGAACAACTATTGAAGTGAAGCTGAAGAAAAAATACATATAATGTAGGCCTAACCTAGGGTAAGCAACTCAGTCACTGCTGTCTTCTCAAAGCACATTGTTATATTTGCTAGAAGGTACCAAAATAAAAAACTATTTAAAAATTGTGCCTTGAGGCTGGAGTGGCAGCTTAGCAGTTACAGCACTTGACTGGCATGCATGAGGACTTAGTTTTGAATCCCAGCACTACATACACAATGAAATGTTGGTTCAACTAAAGCCACATGAAAAACTAAATACAATTGATTCTTTCTCTCTGTCCCTCTTTTAAAAATTGTCCTACAGAAAATGGCAAAGCAATAGCTATCAACAAAATAAAGTGAATAGAAAAAAAGTTTTATTCAAGTACCAATTCAGACAAATCGTATTTTCTTGACTTCATAGTATTCCTTCAAAAATCAAGGTCCTACAAAGCATATGTGAAACCTGAAGGAGATATCTCTCATCAGAGATTGACAATGCTTTCAGGAACTGGGTATTTCTTTAGACAAGTCCAAAGTCTACATTTGACTATTTCAACCCATTATAGTTACAAAAATTTTCACTAAAATCTCGTGAATAATTTCTCATAACCAAGGCATAAGTTATGAAGAGGTCTTTCTTATTTAGTGTGAAAAATATTGTTGGTAACAAAGAAAGCTAGCAACCTAGACGTATTTCAAGAGTTTTGGGAAAATTGGTTAAGTACTGCCAGTGGAGAAATTCTCCACTTCTCGCTCACAGTCTTCTATATATGGTGTGCATAAATAGTATTAAATATGTTAGTCTAGATAGGACATATATTAAACCCAAAGCTTCAGCTGCTTGAGGTATGTTGATTTCTTATTCATGATATATATCAACACAAAGGAGCGAGGGACTGCTCCATGGAGTCACTCAGGTTCCCAGTCCAATGAAGGTCATACCTACCTACACATTCCTCTTTGCTTTGGCCAGGAAGCAGAGAGCACTTCACAGCACTTCAGCTCCCAGCTCACTGACAAGTGAGGGCTTCCAGCATCCCTACCCGGAAAGGAATGTGATGATCACTTGCATATGCAGAGATCAACATCTTTTTCACAGAGAATTACACAGAAATGTTCTGACAGTCATTAGTATACATTTCATATTTCTTTTAAATGATAGCTAATAAACCTATAGAGGACTCTGGCCCATACAAACCACCATAGGGATATCTGGGGATCTGCTTTGATAAGGGATCCTGGGTTTTAAAATTTTAAATGTTCTGACAAGTTTTAAAATTGAGTCAATATTTTAAAGGTTTAAATAAAATGTGTAAGTATAAAAAAGCAGAACACAAAGCAACACAATATTTATAATTTTTAAAGGCCTATTAATAGATTTGAGATTTTACAGTTACATAAAAGATACCCATCTACTTTGTGTGACAGATTGGGAAGAATATGTGGTTAACGACCGTACAGGTATATAAGTCCCTTTGCAATGAGACTTTACTATTTCTCCCACACGGAGGCAAAACCAATTTCCCCACTCACTTGGATCTGAGCTGTTCTGTGACCTTCCTTTGACAGAATATGATGGTAATACTGCACAAGTTGTACAGCCGAAGCTCAGCAAGTCTCAGTCTCTCAGTTTCTGCCTTCACCCCCTTGGAATGCCATCCTGAGATTACTACGTAATGAAACCAATTGAGGGGAACAGGAGGAAGAGTGGGAGGTGCAGGAAAACCAAGGCTCCAGTTGACACCAGCACCAGCAATCTAACATGTGCATGGAACCATCCTGGAACTTCCATCCTACCCAATTTTCCGGCTTAATTCAGCTATTGGCTGAGCCGAAGGAAAGCCCAACCAGCATACAGAATTATAATGAAGTGCTATCATTTTAAGTGAT
Source organism: Aplodontia rufa (assembly GCA_004027875.1). Lineage (NCBI taxonomy): Eukaryota > Metazoa > Chordata > Mammalia > Rodentia > Aplodontiidae > Aplodontia > Aplodontia rufa. Next base: position 11,334 of record PVKS010029279.1, on the reverse strand, counting down.
GAGTACTGGGATAATACACTGCGGTAGTGAACTAACTGACCTCACAGCTTATAAAATAATCTTTTCCTCTAAGGAAATTATAAATATAGTTGATCAAATAAACAAAATAACTATTCCTTATGAAGATACTTCTCGTGGTGATGCAATACTAACCAAAGTGTTCATCATTTTAAGTAAGACTATCATGAATCAGCTATTTACTTGTTTTTAAAATGTCATTTACATGGTAAATAATCTTGGCATACAAATAAGATGAAAAAATATATTTTGACATAAAGTATGAATTTATTAATGCAAAATTAAATACAGTAAATATACAGACAAGTGAAGCCCAGGCACTCTAACCCTGTATCCTGCTCCACCACCATGCCCAGCACCCTCTCTATAGTGAATTCAAATTTCAAAAACCTAGGAATCCTATTGTACAACTTTGGGAAATAATAAAGATGATTGGAATGAAATGAACTTTATTTCCATATTAAACCCCTATAACACTGTTATACTAGGGAAAAAAAGGTTAGAATAAAGAACCAAGTTATCAGCAACTTTTTTAGTTGTTTGTCTAAAAAATTTTAAGGCTTCAAAAGAGACTTTTGTAGCCAATCAGAAGAGAACATATATAATCAATATTGGTAAAACCTCAAAGCACTTTCTATACTCTGCTAACTATGTTAACATAGTAAGGTGGGTACAATGGCACATCCTTGTAATCCCAGTTAACCAAAGGACTGAGGCAAGAGGATACCAAATTCAAAGACAGCCTAGGCAACTTAGGGAAATCCCATCTCAAAATAAAAAAGGGCTGGAGATTTAGTTCAGTGGTAGAATGTCCCCAAGTTCAATTCCCCAATACACGGGGGAAAAAAGCATGATATTAACAAAGCTTTATCTCTATGCTGACATTGAGACTTTTATATTCTTTTATTTATAGTGAGCAGCATAGAAAATTTGATTAAGAATTTTACAAATAAGTGTTTGAAGAAAATACAAACCTGGATTTTCAAATTATAGGATATAATGACAATAGCTTAAATATCTTCTTGCATTCTCTAAAACATATTCAGAACAGAATAAACCCATTTCCTACGTCTATAGCAAATTGAGAAGGAACAATGCTGCTGTGTTAGTGTTTCATTGCTGTGATCAAACTAGTTGACAAAAACAACTTAGAGAAAGAAAAGATTAGTTTCAGCCCAAGGTTTTTGACCTTCAGTCCATGATCAGCCAGCCCATTGCTCTGGGCCTCAGGTAAGAAGAACATTATGGCACAAGAACATGGTGAAAGAAAGCTGCTTAGCACATGACAGCCAAGAAGGATCAAGGCAGCCAGGGGCAAGATACAGTCCAAGGCCATGCCCCCAGAGAACTACCTCCTCCAGCCACACCTCATCTGCCTAATTACCACCCAGCAGACCATTCAAATAATTATTCCATCAAATGAATTAATCCACTGATGGAGTTATAGCCCCTAAGACCTAACTGTTGCCTAAAATCTCTACCTTGGAACCTTGCTGTATTGGAACCCATGCTTTCAACATGTGAGCTTTTCAGGGGACATTAAAGGTCTAAAGTATAACAGCAACTAACTTGAAGTTGCATTCCAGCAGGGAAATACACATCCAAAACCAGATCCAGGAGCCATTCTACAGCCTGTCTCCTAGGACACCAGGTAGCCACCTTCAAAGCACTTATTACTATCCCCATATTATAGACAAGGAAAATGGGGCCAGGAGAAACACCTAAGAAGAATGCACAAGGAGTAACTTCCCAATAGAAGAAAAATATTTATTGAATTTGATTCTAGTATAATTTTTAAAAATCCTTTCTTAAAAAGAGTCATAAGAGATGTCAATTTTATTAAAATTTCACATTCATAAGAACATCTAAAAACCCATGGTTATCAGTAAGAGCTTTGCCATCTTCAAAAGGTTGCTATCACTTCTCTGTCCTCAAGTAGCTGCAGTTGCTCTGTACATTATGTAACCAATTTCCATTTCCCATGGAAAATTAAATCAGGCATGGGGTGGTTGGGTGCTTCCTATAAGAAAAAAGGAAGAGTTAATAAATAGTTTTCATGCTATAATGATAGGGTTATTTGGCTGAACTTGTGTCCATATTGGGATAGAAAGGAAGGAAGAAGTTGACCTATACTCTCAAGTCTAACCCACAAGAGGACAACATATCAAGAGCTATAAATATTAAAATTTTGTACCTAAATGTTTTAACCTAAGTACTATGTATTAAAATGGATGCAATATAATTAATAATAGCTAAATCATGGAATTAACCCAGATGCCTGTCAATAGATGGATTAAGAAACTGCGGTGTGTGTGTGTATGTGTATACCTACAAACAATGGAGATCTGCTAAGCCATAAAAAAAGAATGAAATTATGGCATTTGCCATTAAATGGATGGAAATGGAGAACATCATGCTATGTGAAATACTCAAATTCAGAGGTTGAATGTTTTCTCTCATATGTGGAAGCTGGAGTAAAATAAAGGAAATGGGTAGGGGGGATAGGATAGTATAAAGATAAATGGAAGATAAATAATATAGAAGAAAGGAGTTCCTGAGGCAGAATGGAGGGATGAGTAAGAGGAGACAATGCAGAATGAATTCTGAAGGAATCATGTCATGTGCACACATAAATATATGACAGGGAATTTCACCTTTATGCGTAGTAAAAAGAACCAACCAAATATGTATAGACAAGTGAAAAAGTCTAGTAGAGGAAGGAGACTGGAAAATGGGGAAGGCAGATGGGAGGGGAAACGGGGGAATCATGAACTAAATCAAATTCCATATGTGTATGAGTTTGTTGGGATGAAACCAACTACAATGTATAATTCTAAATCACTAATGACATAATACAATTGATGCAACACTCTAATTTCCTATGGTAAATGGTTTCATGTCAAATTCTAGTTTTAAAGCAATCTCTTTAGAACAAACTACTTTCACTTCAGTGATACCTTGTCCCCAAAAGCCCAAAACATGTAATAAAATTTTTACAACTTCCCTTTCACTGCTCGCTCAATGGGAAAATCCAATGAATAAGAAGCACTCCCCTACACAAGTTTGATTTGAAGAAAGATTTATCTGATTTTAAAAATTCTGAGTTTTCATGTTTAGTGACTGCTTAGTAATCAAATGACTGCCTAGATATAGACACTAAAATATTTCTCATTACTATATAAATTTCAATGAACGTTGAAATTGACAACTACTGCACACATCAGCACTGAGAACGCAGTCCTGGTCTACTCCACCATGTCTGAGAAACCACTAATAGGGAGCCCCGCCTAGGCGCAGATGGATGCGACAACATCATGAAGACTAATTTACCGGTTGGCATGGTAACACATAAATCTTCCTTCCCTGAACTAGATCCTGGTAAGTACATGATGTATCAAAGCACACATTTATGCAATTTTCTTCTCTAAAAATCTATCATAGAACATACTTGAAAAATATTAAGAGGGCTGGAGTGGTAGCTCAGCAGTTATGGAGCTTGTCTGGCATGCATGAGGACATGGGTTTGAACCCCAGAACCATGGACACAAAGAAGTATTGGAGCAATGGAAGCCACATGGAAAACTAAAATTGATTCTGTCTCTCTCATTCACTGTTCCTTTCTCTTTTAAAAAAAAAAAATTAAGAAAGTGGTATTCTAACTACCTTGACTTCATTGGTCTTCATGGATAGAGAAGTATGTAAGTACCGGAGTATAAAGACATAATTATGAGCATTTGAAATGGATTTCATAGTATTTTTGGTACATCGGAGAAGCCAATGATTTGGCCTGCCTAGAGAGGGAAGAAAAAACAAATGAAAAAAGAAAAATATAAACAAGAGTTAAAACATGCGTTTAAATATGTTTAGACCTCATTCTTATCGTACTGGAATCTAAACACTGCTGCTATTTTCTGCCATAACACTGGAATTTTCTTTCTATTTTTAAGTGACAGGGCCACTATGTCCTATTGCTATTTAGGAACCAGAATGAGATTATAGATTCTCAACTTAGACAATTTAAATCTGAAAACCATTATAGAAAAGTTTCTTTAGGAACACCTCCCAGACATATGACATATTTTATAACTAGCTTAAAATAATGGTTGGAAAATAGGAGTTTGACATAAAATCAGAACTACTGAAAGTTTCTAAACATACCAAATACTGAAAAAGTTCATCTAATGATCTTGGAGACATATAAAATAACTGTCCTTGGAAACGAATAGACATAATCAGAAATAGTTTTCTTCGCCAGGTGCACTGGCACACACTTGTAATCCCAGCAACTCAGGAGGCTGAGACAGGAGGATCATAAGTTAGAAACCATCCTCACTCAGCAACTTGTGAAAGCGCTGTCTCAAAATTTAAAAATAAAAGTAAAAAGAGCTGGAGCTGTGGCTCAGTGGTTCAGCACCTCTGGGTTCAATTCCCAGCACAAAAAAAAAAAAAATCTTCTTGCTGACAGTTGTGAATTCTCGTATGCCCAGATAATTTTCGCTAGAAAAAATATGGGGAAAAATATGGAATGTAGAAGTTAATGGAGCCCCAGGTTAAGCTAACATCAATAACAGTTTAAAGGAGTTAATAATTGATGAACAGTGATCTTTCCATTCATCTACAGATAGCAGGCACTTAGTATTTTCACAGATAAATGCTTGTTCTACTAAACAAAATATTAAGTCAAAAGTATCTAATCCTAGTCAGGTCTTGGTATGCAAGAAAGCATCCCTTCATCTCTTATTTTCAAAACTACTTAGGAAGTAGATGGTTGAAGACCCATTGAGAATGTATGACAACATGCTTTCAAACAGAAACCAGCAGTGCTCTTGAAGGGACCTTCCCAGCATGGCATTTTCCAATGCTGTCTCTGAGCACAAGTACCTTGGGTGGATGTATACACCTGCAGGCCAGAAGACGGGTTTGTCTTGCTGAATAGTGCAAGAGACAGGCATTATTCCTTGCCGTGGTGATGTTTTTGAGATAAATGTAAGTGATGTCTTAAAAATAATCTTCCCGTTTGCAATCTGAGGGCATAAAGTAAATTTTAAATTGGTGAATCAACATACAACATTTAAACAAATCTAACCTGGCACGCGGCATGTAATACAGATGTCCTACTAAGTTTTAATTGAATCTGAATTTATTCCTTCTAAGATACAACATAATTCTTCAAGCACCATTTCTTTTACAATTAGGATTATTTGTGCTTAAATTCTGTGGTTTTCCTAAATATCTTAGTATTTCCCTGTCTTCCTAAAAGCCATGGTTTCCTCTAAAAATGGGACTATGCCAGACTCATTGTATTATGAGACCAAAATACACAAACATATTGGCACATAAATCAGAACAAATACAAGTTAGACTAAAAATAAACCCATGTTAGCGAAGACTGTATATTGTTAATCAAATGCTTCTATAAGCCCGTCATTGAAATACTTCATTTTCTATAAAGTACAGGGTCAGATTGGTCTTGCTACAAGGACCGTCTCTCTCAGGAAGCCGATTCTTGGGCCTGATAAAGTATGCCTAAATGACCCAGCCAAGTAAAATAAAAATTGCTCTTACCCAAGTTTCGATTTCACAATCACTCGTAGGGTACAAAAACACATAAACATCCCGCAGCACGTTGGTCACAGGGCATCCATGTCCCAGAAACACCTCATCGGGAAGCAAATACCAATCGCCAATCGTCAATGCTTGAAAGTTGACTTGAAACCAGGTGAGGCTACAGTAGACCTTAACACCTGAGATGTCCAAAAAAAACAATACATCAACATGTTCTAGGAAACAGCTCAGAAGTTTATAAGGTAGAGGTAAATCATCTTCCTAACATGGGATGGGAGGGGACTGTGATCTAAGAGAAGTCTTAGAATCAGAAGCAAAGCAGCAAAGTCAGGGCACCAGGGTCTGAACAGCAGCAAATTGGGAAGTTGTTCCAGTCCTAATCATCAAGGAAAAGCCCCATGTAAAGGCTAAGGCATGAAAGAGGTAGCGGGGCACCATCCAGGACTCCCACTCCAAGGCAGAGCCATCCAGAGGCTGCAGGAGTCCCTCAGCAAAAGGAATTTTCCCAACTCCTACAGGCAGGAGTAGAAGCAAACTCTCTCTGGAAAAAATTATCACACACTTAAAACACGAAGACAAAAAAAATTGAAATAAACCAATGGAAAAAGAAAGCACACTGAGTACCCAGAGGAAAATGTCTACAAACACAGCTACATCAGACAGAGTGGAGTGTGGGAAGGCTGAGTATGACTTACCTGAGAATGCGCTGAAGGAAAAAAAAAAATCAATATTTGCAGCCAGGACATTAATACTTACCTGGGGCAAGAATCATTGATAAATACTTAAAACTGTAAAAGTTTGAAGAGAAACAAGGCATTTAAGTAGTCTCCCAAGAAAATAACTATTGCTCACCTCTGATAGATAACTTTACAATGAATAATAAGTAACTCTAACATATCAGGCAGCACCATAACCATGTGATCATGCTAATGGTGCACACAGGAACCTTGCACCTCTGGATACAAGGAGCCAAGAACAAAATGCCGCTTCTGGATATTCAGTCAAAGATGCATGATCTGGAGCTGTTTGTGAGAATATCCTAGACAAGCACCCAAACTGAGTAGTAATATCCTACAAACTAAATAGCCTATCCACTTAAAAAAATACTAAGATCGGATGCAAAGATTCTAAAGAGACATGATGACTATGATACTGCATCTGATCCTGAATTAGACTTTATCCTTTCACCATGAAGGGCACAATTGACAGAACTGTGGATGTTTGAATAGATCTGCAGCTTATAAGACTATCACAGACTGGAGCAGGGGCTCAGCAGTTACTGTGCTTGCCTGGCTTGCATGAGAACGCAGATTTGAATCCCAGTACCAAGTACACAACAAAGTGTTGGAGCAATGAAAGCCACATGAAAAACTAAATAAAGTTGACTTTCTCTTTCTCACTGTCCATCTCTCTTTTTAAAAAAAGATTATCACTATTAATTTCTTAATCTTGATAATCATGATTATATGAGAGAATGTTCTTGGTTGTAGGGAATATACACTGAAATGTTTAGCAATGAAAAGTCATAATGTCAACTTCCTATAAAATGGTCCAGAGAAAAAATACACAAGTGTGCACACAGGTATGTGTGCACATGTGCACGAGAGAAGAATTAAATGTGTTAAAACATTAACATTGAGATAATCTTAGGGAAGGTATATGGGAATTCTGTGTACTATTTTTGCAAATGCTCTGAGTCTGCAATTATGTTAAAATTAAAATTTAAAAATTAAGAACCTTGTCTTCTACCTTATTTCAGCTCTTTACCCCCAGACCTGTCACCGCCATAACCTCAATTTCATATACCAGTCTCTTCCATGGTTCCAATGTCTGTCACCAACTCGATGCCCAGCCCTCAGTCTGATCCTGCCAGCCTTCTACTGCCAGGCATTATCTTGCTCCGTGCCCGCTCAGCCTGCAGCACACAGCTCAGCCAGCATAACTTCCCTTCCTCATTCCACTCATCATCCTCACTTTGCGGCTCTTGCCTGGTAAAGTCATAACCTAGCTCACTCCAGTGTTCTGCCTGTCTGCACGTGCATCAAGATGCACATTACCTTGCGTGGGCTCTTCTAACAGGAGTGGGGGAACGCTTGTAGTCTCGCAATGTTTTCATAGTCAGCTAGTGGCACTGTCCATGCTCATTCAGACATTCTTTTTCTTTGTCATTTCAACAAACGGCTATGGGACAACCCTAGACCTTTTGCTTAATTTTTATTCTTTTTGCTTGACGTATGCACCTATTGTACTGCTTAAGATTTGAGGAAAATGCTTCAAGGAGAAAATTTGCTAAGAACCAGGGTCATTTCTATGTGCTTTCACCTCAGGAACCTTAGCTCTTCAAGTCCTGAGTGCTTCGGTAAAATCTGGTGAATTCTAATTTCACCCTCCAGCCCCATAAGCTACATTCTGCTGGTTTCACTACATCTCCTTCCCACCATCAGCACCAAAACATTTCAAATATCCTGAGGTAAATAGTGTGCAGAATATTGAATTCACTTCTGAGACCTCAGCCCTCCATATCCTGGCTGCCTTGCCAGCTCTCCAGTGCCCTCTAAAAGATAAAGTTTTATTTTACCTACATTTTTGAGCTTTTCTCAGTAAGAGTGTTTCTTGTTGCAAGCTATTTCCTCCATTTTAGCCAGAAGTAGAAGTTCTTCCTACTAAAATTTTAAGGTAATTATATTTCCATGGAAACCACAAATCTTGTTTTTTTAAAAGAACTATAACAGATTGATTCCAAGGGCAACACCATAGCCCCAAACCTGCACTAGAATTTACAGTGAACACTTTGCAGTTGCTTCCAGGGGAGATAGTCCCCAGTGACCATTTCAGATGAGGGGACAGAGTAACAGACAAGGACTAATCATTCCATAGGCACAGCTAGGGGCTATCAGACTACCAGAGAGCTTGGTTTCTGGAGACGTAACCAGGATCTGACCAAGGAACTTAATTCCAATGTCAGGAGAGAGAGTCTATGCAATTACTGTCCTATAGGAATTGATTGGGTTGAGTAGTCTCCACTTTTCCTCCATGGGGAAAAAAGCAATAATCCTGTTCTTCCTCAACCACTGTGTGTGTGTGTGTGTGTGTGTGTGTGTGTGTGTGTGTGTATGACAAAAGGTATAGTTTATAGTTCACCAGCACATCCCCAGAGATCCTTTGACTTGTTTGCAATGACTACTTACAGCATTTTAGGTCTCTCTTAAACAAGGGTATGTCATTACTAATGCAGCCATGGAGATTGACTATGGCAAAACTCCTACATATTCCCCAGCACTCACTGCTGCCTTTAATAGTAGAATGTGCTGGTGTTTTAGGAGATTGTGCAAACAGAGACCTTATTTCCAAATTCTCACCAGGTATGGCCACATACCCAGGACACAGCTGATGTAATAGATGTATACATATCTGGGCAATTTCTCTGTAAATAAACCACTAATCTAGGCATCCTCATTCCCTTTTCTTGGTGGCTGACAAGTTGAATTAATGGAAGCAGTCAATTGGGTACAGAATTGGGTCATCGGTACTAATGCAAGGAAATAAATCATGGAGCAATCCTACTTTGGACCATCTAACAGTTTCTGCACTCATCCTTCAGCAAAATAAGTGGTTATTTAGCCACTGTATTTCAAAACCTGTTACATCAGCCTAGTTTAGCCATGATCTTTATACTCAATAGTGTGGTTGGAAATGTTAACTGATTCTCTGGAGTAGAAAAGCATAAATGTGCAGTGTTTCCCAATTTCCATGCTGTCTTCGTCTTTTTGTGCTGCTATTATGAAACACAATTGATCCTCAGCATCCATGGAGGTTTGGTTCCAGGACCACTGGAGACACCAAAATTGATGAATCTTCATCTTATCCCTTATATAAAAATGGTAAAGTTTGTGTATATCTGCCCACATAATTTAAATCATCTACTTATAAAACCATTGCAATATAAATTCTGTGTTAGTAATAAGTGTGTTGTTTAGGGAGTGCCAAGGAAACAATCAATATATGTTCAGTACAGATGAATTTTTAAAATTTTTTGATCAGACATGGGTTGAACCCCATGAGTATGGAGGGCTGACTGTACCTGAGACATTTATTATCTCACAATTCTGGAGGCTAGGTGGTCCAAGCTCCAGGTGCTTGCAGATTCCATATCTGGAAAAAAATATGTGATCTGGAGGGGAGGAGTGCTGGATGGTCACACAACAGAGGAGCAGATTCACAGGAGCACAAGCTAGTCAAATACTGCATGAAGCCTCTTATGGTGCCTGAATCTCATCAGGACGGAAGGAACCCTCATGGCCTAAGCTCCTCTTAAAGTCTCCATTTAATACCATCCCCCTGGCAACACTTGAATTCTGGAGGTGAAGCATTTGAACCATAGTATATGTTATAAATTTTCCCAACATAACCAATTTCAAGCACTCATTGAACAAGGAGTTGGGAAGAAACACATACTGTTGGCTCTTATGATCTAGAAACCAGGAGCACAATAATCACGCCTACAAATCTTGAAGTCACAGAATCTCTTTTTTTGTTTTGTTTTGGTTTGGTTTTTTAACTGACAACCACTATTTGGACAAATTTCCAAAATTATGCTTCCATCTTAAAGAAAAAACCATCAAAACCCCTCAAACTTGCTAACCAATCAGATTGCAAAACCTAATGAGCCTGACTAGTTCCAGAGGATTAATTGGCCAGCCAAGCAATTTTTACCTTAATTTTAACCAAAAATATCCTACAATGAAAAACATTTTTAATATTCCACTAATTCATGTTATATTTGCTATCTGTAGAATCTAAAGTTTACTCAGTGGTTTAAAATGGAGCACTAGAGGAGCTGGAGCAGTGGCTCAGTGGTTAAGGTGCTTGCCTGGCATGTGCAAATACGTGGGTTAAAACCCCAGCACTGGAGAGGCAAGATGGCGGTTATCCCAGGGACACTGACCCCTTGAAGCTCCCGAGAGTCAGCTCAGGCTGCACGTCAGCACGTGGATTCCAACGGTAGGACGATTTTCCCTGAACGGGCAGGCATTGCCTCCTGCTAGTTCTTTGACCCCAAAGGAAAAGTGAAGAGCATTAACCAAAAAAAAAAAAAAAAATGAGGAAGCTGCTACCAAACGTGGGGCCACCCCCACACCCAGTGGGAGTGGAACTTCCTTACGGGTGACCAAGCTACCCCTGGTCAGATCCCCTAATCTGGCCTCCAACTCCCTAATTGGACCGCTCTCCATATATATGAACTTGGATTTAAGCCCAGATATATTTTTTCAGCTCACTAGCTAATTTACACCGCGTCCTGCGAGCTGCGGCAGCTGCGGAAGCAGCGCGCTCTTGCCAGGGGGCGGGGCGACCTGCCCAGCAAAACAAGCTGTCGGCCTTTCCTCGCCGCGCTGCGCCGGGCAAAGGCTTGCAACCTGAAACGGAGGAAGGGTCTGAATTTCATGACCAAGCACCACTGCGAACTGACGGCTCATTGCTTTGCCTAGTCTTGCAGAAAGCGCTGGGGAGAGATTGCTATCAATCTAGTCAGCAGCCCGTCGCCATTGTGACGGGTCCCTGTGGGTGGGGCGAGTCTTCCACCCCTAGCCCCGGAGTGTAACTGGCCGCAAGAAGCTTGGAATATATGGGGCAGCCTGGGTTTCAATTAAGCCTCTGAGCTCCTCACATAACCAAGGCTGTGGAGTCCTGGGCACCTCAAGCTGGTCCCCTTCTAGTGCTTGTAACGGAGAATCACAAAACTCTAGAAAGATC